>PQXP01000134.1:0-60514 GCA_002973495.1 Apiotrichum akiyoshidainum
GGGTAGCTCGACTCACGACGAGAATATACTGGGCAAACTGCATGGAGCGGCTGCAGGGGTCGATAAACAAACGAGCAATCTCGATGATCCACATGCGCCATTTGCTCGGCGTCCAGGAGAAGGATATGTCGCACTCGACCGAGGTGACCATGTTGATTCCATTCAGCAGCGAATCGCCCTGCTTGCCGTGAAGCAGTTCGCGGACGTCCTCGATCTCAAGGGGGACAATGGAAGGTGCGCCGGCACCCCAAGTGAACGGGTGGGCGAGGGGCTGATGGGTTAATGGCTGTCAGACAGGCTCTACTCACGGCAGTGTCCGAGTCGGCATAGATTCCGCCTTCAAAGAGCATGGCGAGGTACCTGTACGAGTCTGCTCGGAGGACGGGGGACGGAATCGAATGGAGCTTTGCCCAAAAGTCTGCCCACCTGCCCTCTGTTCCAAACCACTCGGCGACTTTTACGTCCATGTAGTCGTCGTCTGCGATGGAGAGGTCCCAAGAGTGCTTTGGAGGCTCGGGAAAGTCGGCAAGGTTGAGAGACTGATTGAGGAGGGACCACATGTTAAAGTGAGGGGGCAGCTTGTTCCAGCCGTTCTTGTCTGTCGAGAAGATCTTGTAGGGGAACTGTGTAGACTTCTGCCATTCGGACGAGCCGTTGAACGAGGTGACAATGTCCTGGATGCGGTTGGCGTAGGTGCGGGCTTCGGGGGCAAACGAGGGCTTGCCACCGGTGAGCCGCGGCGACTTTAGGTCCTTTGCCATGGCGTCGCTGCTGAAGCCGGCGTCGTTGAGGAGCTTCATCTTGGCGGCCTCGAGGTGCTGTGCGAGGATGGCGGGGGTAGCATCCTGGAGGCTATTGAGGCTGACCTCTGGCAGGAGGCGGTGAGTTGGTCTGGGGTAGGGGAACCTGGGAGTGTGCTGTGATATGAGAAAGACGACAAAAAGGAGCGAGGCTGCTGCTGTGATGAGCAACTTTTGGCGAGGTGTGGACAAGAATGTTTTTGGGCGAGACCAGCCGAGGGGAGTATATGCGTACCCCGCCATGGCGAGGGAGGAGAGAGCGAGAGGGGGTGAGAGGGAGGAGTGAGTGAGTGAAGAGAGGGAGGATGGTGATGAGGAGCGATGGATGGGTGGTGTGGAGAGAGAGAGAGAGTGGAAAAGCAAGAAGCAGTAGTGGAACGTGTAACAGTGAGAGAGTGAGAGAGTGAAACAACGGCGATGGGGAGGGAGAGGCGGGTTGGGAGTGGGGAGTGGGGTGGGGGCAGTGGAGGGCAGGGGCAAGGCAGGGCAGGGCAGGGCAGGGGCAGTGGGTGGAGGCCATGCGCCCATGCAACGTGCCCAACAACGGGCCAGGGCGCGTGATAATCGAATGGTGATTTGCACTGCACTGCAATGCACACACGCACACACACACGCACACACACACGCACACACACACACATGTTCGCACTAGCACAGCCCATGGCCTGGCCCAGCAGCCGTGACCCAAGGGGCCAGCGCAGCAGCAGCCAGCAGCAGCCTGACATCCTGACATCCACATCCTGATCCGATCTGTTATTTGATGACGTTCTGTCCGATCTGTCCCCGCCCGGCGAGGGCTCAAGAACGCGCTGGCTGCTGCACCCACAGGGTCCCTTTGGCCGTATCAATGCATTAGAACGGTCGGTGACAGTGGTCAGGCTATCACTGCAGTGGAGGGGAGGGGAGGCTGTGCTTTGCTGCGCTTTGCTTTAGTAGTAGTGCACAGCCTGCATGCATCCAGTGCCCACTGTTTATAAGCATAAGTCCAAATATTTTTGCGCATTTCAAAAAAAAAATCCCCTAAATTGGGATCACAACGAATTTGCTCCCGCTTCCATGCACCGCGGTGCGGTGTGGGTTGCGAGGTTGCGGGTTGGCCCTGTCTGTTGCCACATGGTATAACGTAATACAGGAACGGTGTCCAGCGTTCAACAACCGTGTTATTGGCAATACGGTCGAATATGTTGCATTGCACAAAAGAAATAAATACTTTCACTTGCGATCATGCTCGATCATGTTCTTCATTTCCGCTCTCTACACTGTATGGCAGCTCTACTACAACCTCTCACTCTTTTCACGCGACTGCCTTTTATCTATACTGACACTCTACTCACAGCACAACACCACTCTCTCTCCACTTCAGTCTCACTCTCACAGCTGGTAGCGAAAGTCGGCGTCGCCCTCGATAATCGTCCGCCCCGCGTCCGCCTGCCTGTTACGCCACACGAAAAAGTAGCGCAGTGCCACCACCGCGACGATCATGAACGCGTTAAAGCCGAGCGTGCAGTAGATGCCTGTCGGGTATCCCTTGGCCGCCTCCTTGTCCATGAACAGCGTCGTGGCCAGGATGCCTCCGATGCCGCCCCAGGCGACAATGAGCGCCGACGTAAAGCCGCGCTTGGACTGCGTGCGGATCGAGCACTGCGCCCACGACAGAATCAGGCCGACGTTGGCGTTGCAGCCACCAACCGCAAAGAACGTGCCGACGTAGCGCGCAATCTTCTGCTCCGTCGGAAGCATCGAGTACATGCACGTGCCGACAATCAGCTGCGCATTGCCGGACACGAGCACCCAGCTGCGCCAGCCCGGCCAGGTGTCGGCCACGTACGCGTGCGAGATGGCGGGGATGATCGCCCACACGTACGGCGGCGCAAGGAGGACCTGGCTCATCGTCTGGTCGTAGCCCATCGACCGCAAGATGCGCGGGAGAAAGTAGGCCATCGAGTAGCTACCGAGCGTCGAGATGCAGAAAAAGAGCGAAAAGAGCCAGATCTTGGGCTCGAGCAGGTACGAGACAAACTTGGCCTTGGTCATCGGGTCCGCCTCGGCGTCGCCGCGGTCGCGCTGGATGCGCGTCTGCACCATGGCCTTTTGCTCCTCTGTCAGGAACGAGCAGCGGTCGGGAAAGTCGACGAGCACGAGCAGGCCCATTATCGCAATGCCGACGGTCAGGATACCCTCGATGATAAAGATCCAGCGCCAGCCCGAGTAGCCCTGGATGCCGTGCATCATAGAGATGCCATAGCCGAGGAGGTTGCCGAGACCGCCAACGGCAATCGAGGTAATGTAGAAGACGGCACTGCGGCGCGCCATTTGGCGGCGCGGGTACCAACAGGCGATCAAAAAGGACGCGCCGGGGAACAGACACGACTCGAAGCCTCCAAGCAGGGCACGCATCGCGGCCATCGCGCCCCAGTTGTTTGAAAAGCCCATACCGATAGTGACACAGCCCCAGAGGAACGTGGCCGAGCCGAGCCAGAGCTTGGGGCCGAAGCGGCGGAGACCGAGCTGCGCTGCCAGGTTAGTGCAGAGCATAGTGCGGACAACCTACAAGGGAGCTCAAAGATGATGTAGGGCACAAAGAACAGGAGAGTGATAATGTTGTAGCGGTCGGATCCCAGCTCGAGCTCCTTCTGCATGGCCTCGTTGTTGGCAGCACGCGCGAGGGACACGTTCTTGCGGTCAATGGACGAGATGCAGTACATGGCGATGAGCGGGGGGATGAGGCGGAAGTCGATCCTGCGTGTGACGGCCTTGATCACGGCGGGGTCAAAGCCCTCGTCAATGTTGACAACGGGCCGGCTGTACGCCTGCCCGCCCTTTTCGCTGGAGCTGGACGAGGTCTGGTACTCGACATGCGCGGCGTCGGCCTTTTCGTCGATTGATGATGCGTGTGCCATTGTGCTGGATGCAGTCAAACCGCCAGAGACTGTTCTGTTCCACCCCTTTTATGCGCGCCACTTCTTCATGCATTCTTTCCACAGTTTCCGAATCCCAGGCAGTGGTGGTCAACGTGTGCACCTCGGTACATTCAAGACGGTGTCTTGCTGTGATAACCCCAGACGGTGAGACGCAAGACCGAGCTGCATCCGGATTCGCGGGTGGCGTCTGATAGCGGGCCTTGGCAAGTCGTATAATTCACCGTGCCAGGGTGGGGAAGGTGGGCCCCATATACCCCAGCATACACAGTTTGTCTTGGCACTCGAGTGATGTCACCCCCCGGCGGTCGACCACGGCTTCAGACGGCCCTCGTGCTCCCATGCAGTCAGCAGGCGGGGTGGGCCGGCGGGAGACCCCGCGCCATGAACCCCGAGTGGGGCACATGTCGCCATTGTGCAATGTGATCTGGACAATGGACGTGGCGGCCGAGTGCCTCAACCCTGTCGGCGATTTCTTCTGCGTCTTTGGTGTAACCACCGCGGTACACCCTCCGTGCCCACCACCTCGACCAAGAATACGGTGGGCGACATCCCTGCGCATAAAGGGCTGACCACGGCTTGGCACCCCACTATTCGAGGACCTTGGGCCTTGAAGCTTGGTGCGGCGTCTCCTTTGCAGTTGCAGCACCAGGCTGATCTCGGTTTTCGGCGCCGGTATCCCACCCGGTTTAACCGTATCAGGCTCGGCTTCTCACACAACGCATCCTGCCAATGATACCCAAAGCATTCTGAGAAGCACGAACGGGGACTTGAACCCGAATTCCTCTCTTCCACGACCATGTCAAGGAGAATGTTGGCGACTGGCCTCAAGCAACCTTGCCCCTCTGCTCAGGTGGTTGCTCGCGATCGCCGGGTCGCCCCTGGGCAGCGGCACGCGGCGTCGAGGTGGAGCAGCCGTGCCTTGGGACAGCCACAGTGGCGGATGCCGCCCGCAGCGCTTCGCAGCCAGACCATTCATCATTCATTGCAATTTCTGTTATATTGATCCTGCTGCCTTGGGGTCAAGCGCCAGACAGCACGCGATTGGCGTACTGCCTCGCCGAGGCGGCCCCGGGAGAGATGGCCACGTTCTCCACATCAAGGAGAGCGAGGCCCATCGCCTGCCGGCCCGCAACGGACGTGATCGAGCTCTCAGTGCCCACGTTTACAAAGCCGCGTTCGCCGTCTCCCGCAGGAAAGTCGGGGCCACTCTCCCCCGCGCGGAGGCATTCGCGCTGTTCGGCAAGATGGCGGACATTCCGCTTCGACTACGGGGGTCAGTCGGACTGTGCCACGACGTCGCGGCCGGGAACTGAGCCGGGGTCGGGAAAGAAAACCTACCAGGGGGCACGAGGCAATGTACAGGACACTGCTGTCGTGCGTTCCATTGTGCACGGGCTCGACGGCGTGGACCGCCTCTGGGGCGTCAGCTGGTGACGTCGGGCTGCACACTTACCGCAGTGCCACAGAACGTAGTCGCCCGGCTGGACGGTCCGCATCGGCACCATCGTCTTGTCCAGGCGGAGATGGGGGTGCGTCGCGGCGGACAGCTCTTGCGTTTTGCCAATGACCGCGCCCGGGAACGTGGACGAATCCAGGTCCAGCTCCCAGTTTCCGAAGGCCAGATAGTCCGGGTCGGAATAGTTTCCCTCGCGGGGGGCGTTGATGGGCTTGAAGAAGGGCCGCAGGGCAAAGTACGCTGTCGCCTCGCGGAGACGAGGGAACACGAGCAGAGTGCCCTCCCCCGCGCCAGTGTTGGAGAGCGCCATCCACCCCTGCCACGTGCGGAAGACGCCGCAAAAGGCGACCGCATCGTGCAGGTTAGTGTCGGTCTGGTCACGGAGCGTCGCATCGTACGCGTCGTACTTTTCCCACTCGCCGTTGAAAATATCTGCGTAGCACTGGCGGTAGCCCTGTTGCCTGCTGTCAGCAAAGTTACGGATTGCCGCACTCACTCCCAGAGCTCGATGCTGCCACAGTCGCTGTGCGGACCGAGGTTGAAGTTCTTATCGCCCGGGTTCCTCATCCTCGCGCGATCGGCGTACGAGACGGGCGTGTCAAGGTCGACAGGATACTCGGCGTCTCCCTTACTGAAGATTAGTACACATCGTGCGCAGAACGTACGTGTGGAACAGGTTATTCGCCCAGCGCTGTGCCGCAAGCATGTGGGGGTGCGACCTGGCCGCCATCTGGGGCGGAGACCAGTAGAGCTCAAACACCTGCGGGTCTTGCTTTGGGAAACCTGCTGTTAGACCCGAGCTGACCTTGACCTCTCACCGGTGACTGGGTTCTCCGCGACATACTGCCGAAGGTCGCGTTCCCAGGCTGGCGCCTCGTTCGTCGTCACACCTCTAATGACGACTGTGCCACATTTGCGAATGTTTTCCTTTGCATTTTCCGGGAGATTTTCGAGATCCGAAAAGTCGACGCTCGGAATGAGCTTGCGGTCAGTGTCTCTTATTCGGATCCAAGCACTCACATTGCTCCCCTCCCTCTCGATCTCAGCCGTGACGTCCTCGAGCCGTTCCAGGAGCCTGCGCCAGCTGTCCTTGATCTTTGCCTCCAGCTCGGGCGAGTTTACAATGTCGCGCTTGAAAACCGCAAACTCGGCGGGGAGATCGACGGTGCCTCCGGAGAAGCTCGCAAAGACGCTGCCAATGTCGCCGCGCTTCTTAACACGTTGGTGGGGTGTGTCGATGGTCATTCTGAGTGATCCTTGCTGGGAGAACAGCTGCTTGCTCTCTGCACCGCCGTATATATGGACGCGACCGTTGACGCGGCGGGTGATCATGTGGGGTGGAGCTCCGAAATGACCGCCACATGATCCAGGGTCGAGCGGTGGTTTCGGCGAGCGGGGCCTTTGGCGAATCCAGGCACGGTCGCCGAGACGGCCGCTTGCAGCCGGAAATGCCGCCCATAAGGAGCAGCCATCCCATCTGCTCCTCGCTCAACATCTCATAATGATACGCAACTACGCACAGGCATTCTCCCCACCACCTGACAACACGACCGGACGACGACCAAAGGCCTGCGCAGCGTGCAGAAAGGTCAAAGTACGTGCCCACGGTGGAGTGAACTGAGCAAGCAGCACAAGTGCATCCCATCAGACGACGTCCCCGGCCAGTGCACCCGATGCGTCGCGCGCGAGGAGCCGTGCAACTTTGGCGTGCCCGTTCAGGTTGGTACGCATGGGGTTACTACTGTTATTCAGTCTCTAACCTTTGAAGGAGGATGCATGGAAGCAATGGGCGACTCACGAGATTCAGCGGCTCCACCAGATGGTGAGTTGTGCAGTCAGACTCTGCTGACGGCGAGGTGTTCACGCTCGACCGGCGCACACATGCCGATACCCCCCACACCAATGTCGGCGAAGGCCACCTTGTCCCTCTTGAAGCTGGTGCTTCCCTCTCAATGACGGCTTTCAGAAGGCACCAACCGCCTGACTGCCGAGAATCGCCCCGGCCCAGAGGAGAGCGTTCCCTCGGTTCGGTCGGCGAGAGGACCCTCGTAGGGCTAACAAAGCGTATCGGGCCGCTGTTGAGCGATATCGGCACACTTGATCCCCGTCCCAACCCCATCTCGAAGAAGGTCCTCTCGGGGTCTGAAGCAGCTATCATGGTCAACTTGTTCGTTGGCACGCTCGGTTCATGCTCACAACAGCTTTCTGTCAGTGGTATCCCCCTGCATGTTCGGGTTTCCGCTGCAGGTAGCAAAGTACCCCTTGCTACCGTCCGGCCTTGCGACGTTGACTCCCCTGCTCTTCAACACGATGTGTCTCATTGCTGCGGAGCGGGTGCCTGCGTATCATCGGCTCGTGAGCGCGCTCCTTGACGACAACGATATGGACAACCCCGCCGGACAGTGCGGCATACCCGATGACGAGGACGACCCTCTCATCGACATTGAGCTCGGCGTCGGTCCTGAAGAGATTACAGCGCTTGGGCTGATGTCCATGTTCGGAGTCAAGGGTTCACCAAGCCGCTGGTCGCAGTCTGCGCTGCACTGGGCGAGAGGCCTTGCAAAGGTGGGTTCCCTAGAACGGTCGCGTCTAACAGCAGCTGGACGCGTCCAACGAGAAGACAACGTCCATCGGCGAACTGTGTGGGTTTCACACCCCAAGGAGGGAACCGAGCCGGCAGCAGTCTGTCAGGCTCATTCTCTTTGCTTATGTACGTCGTGGTAGTGACACCGCTGACGGGCAGGGTCTGCCGAGTTCACACCGCCGTCCTGGACGATACGTCCGGACCGAGCTTTGACCCGCTGCCTCTTTGTGGGGAGCTGGAAACACTTCCAACCGAGGATAATAAACGCGATCGCACGCTTCTCCTTCATGCCTATCTAGCGCGTATCATGTCGCGCTGGCTGGGTGGTCAAAGACAGACTGCTAGCTCGGAACTGGACTCTTGGCGAACCCAAGAGAGGGCGGCTGCAGCCGAGGGAGTCGAAACTAGTCTGCTCGTGCCGCTGTATCACTACCTCCGCATTCGCATCCACCTCTCCTCGGATGGCCCACAGACTGAGATCAATACGCACGCATCGGCAGCGCTGCTCGCATTTACCCGGAGTCCCTGCCTGGCTTCCATCTATGTCGAGGTAGTTTGCCTAGCCGGAACTGTGCTAGTCCAAGCGGCGAGTCACCTCCAGGCTAGCGACTTTGGCACGATTGACAGTGTAGCGTTTGCGCTGCTCAATTGCGGACTGCCCGGAAATCATCCGGCACCTCGCTGTGGGCAGATGCTCCACAGTGCATTGCAGCATTCTATACAATCGAGCACGTATCGATACTCATAGCCATGCGGGGCTTCCGCTTGTGAGCTGGAACGGAAGCGGCTTGGGCCTCGGAACAAACGAATCCCGAAATCCCCGCTGTTCAAAAGATGATAAAACAAGGGAGCGAGGCGCGAGAGGCAGCAGAGGAGTGATGATGCAGTTGTTGCTGTCCTGCATCTCTGCTGTTCTCTGGGGCTTACAGCTTTAATTAGTAGCCTTGCCTCTAAAACCCTTGATGTCCCTCCATGAGCATGGGGCTCTGGCTGAACTCGAGATATCGGCACTGCCTCTGTGCTGTCCCCGATGAGTGCGATGGCCGATACCGAACTGCCTTGGAATGCATCCTGTCGCTTTGCCGAGACAAGGCGTGCAATTGTGGACTTGCAACACGGCACAGAACGTCATACCCCTTGTGTAACAGAGGCTGCCATACACATTCTTGATATGGTTGGTGTTCCAAGCTCTTCCCACGATACCTGTGCCTCATGCCCCGCAAACCCGGAGAGCGAGAGCCGAGAGACATGTCAGATGGCGTCTAGAGTGTGAACAAGGCGAGGCAAGGCGAAACCGTGTTTCTCTCTGAAGCAAGTCTTGAGCAGCTAGTAACCCGGTGGCCGGTGTAATGGTCAGACGATACCAGTAGCTAAAGGCATCACTCGCGTGCCGCCACTGGAAGCTAGTCGTGAGTCGGTCGGTTCCCGGACGGTTGCCGCGAATTCCACTATTCGGTCAGCGCGGGCCAGGCACCAGCATCGACTGTTGCATGCGGGCCAGTCTTCAGTCTGGGGTGGCCTCGTCGGGCCATCTGGATGTTGTCAACATGCATGTTTCCACCAGCTATAAGTATTGACTTGATTCACTCGGGTTTGCTCATCATCTATCCTCACATCATGCCTGATTCTGTCGAATGCCCTTTCACTAGTCCGGATCACGTCCCGCCTCGGCCAGAGCTCACGGATGAGCTGAAGGAGGGCGTGGATGCGTTGATCAAGCACTTCAACGCCGAGGGTTATGTCCTCCCCGAAGCCGAGAAGGGCGAGTTGACAAGCGACGAGAAAATGTTTCTTGTGGGTATCTGAAATGATGCCGCTCATTACTAACCTGCTCAGTCCTACGAGACATTGCTCCGGTATGCACTCCTGTCGCAGCCTTGTCTGACCCCAGCTTCTACACCGGACAGACGCGCAACGGAACCATCGGTGTGTTGGGTGGCGACAACAAGATCCCAGCTGACCTAGCAGGTACCGAGGAAGGTTTGACCGACACAATCAAGCGCCTCGAAGACACTCTGGTGTGGCGCCGGGCCGAGGGCCTCAATGATCCCGAAGCTGCGGCCAAATGGGTAGGCGACAAGGTGAGTACCGTTGGTAGACGTACGTTGAGCTGACAAGAAGCGTGCCAACTGTACCTGCATGTGTTATGGATTCGGAGCCGACGGCATGCCTCTCGTCTACTTTTTCCCGAACCGCGACATGCGCCCTATCGCAGAACGCAAGGTCTCGGCTGCTGTAAGCTCCCAAGACCTGGGCTTCGTCGTCGCTAACCACAGTTCTTCATGATGGACCGAGCACTGGATCTGACAGTCAACGGTAACACGTGAGCGTAAAGTGTGACATTTGCTGACGCGTAGCCAATCGATTGTCATCTTCTCCTTCTACGGCAAACGTGAAGGACCGCAACCGACAGCGGGCCTTACTAAGGACCTCATCTTTGGCTACGCCACCCACTACCCCGAGACCCTTGGACGTTCTGTTGTCCTCGAGATGCCCTGGTGGGCCCGTATCATCCTCAACATTGTGTGGCCGTTCATTGACGCCCACACGAAGGAGAAGGTCGTCTTTTCAGGTCAGGAGATGTTCGACAGAGGCATCGTTAGCCCCAGTTCGCTCCTGGAACCCTGCGGCGGCACCTTGGACGTAAGTTGGAATGTTGCATCGTGGCTGATTGCAGTTCCCCGACGCCGACACCTACTTTGAGACCTTCCTGGAGAAGTCTCTTCAGCGCAGGCGAGAGCTCACCAAGGTCTGGCTGGACATGGGTCCTCCCCAGGTCGGGCGTGAAGAGCGTATCTTCAAGCCAGTCCCTGGAGCAGGGGCTAAGACCGAATAGATTGATCTTGTACAACTCAGAGTGTGATGGACAAGCAGCCAGAAACTACGCGCTTTGTACACGTATGCTAGTACGCATACATCAATTAATTTGCTCTATGCGGCCGGGAATGGACGACCACGAAATCAGTCCTAGCAAGGCGAAGCAGACGCTCCAGCGTCTAGAGGGCAAGACCAAGCGCCGCCGCCGCCACCATGGTCACACCGACCGACGCAGAGAGGCTCGCAACACCCTTCGCAGAGTTCTTGTTCACCAGGGCAGGGTCGAGCCAGTCCCAGCGGGTTGGGTCGGGGGTCGCCGTGTCCTTGAGCGAGAACTGGGGCGAAACAGAGACGACTGGGGGTAAGCATGTGACGTCTGCAGCCCAGCTTACAGGTGCGGTTAAGCCCGTTGACAACGGCGACAAAGTATCCGTCGCCGGGTTCAAAGTAGGTCTTGTTGTTGATGACATACTGGACCGACTGGGAAAAGTCCCACGCGCACGAGTCCTTGGGGTAGGCCTTGAGGTTCGGGGGATCGCGCGCCATGTACTTGCAAGTCATGTAGTTCATGGACATGATCTCGCCAAAGCCGACGGCATGGGTTGTCCCGTCAGCGGCTGTTGGGTCGGTGCGGAAGAGCAGGAGATAGTTGACATTTCCATCAGCGTAGCCGTGAGAGTACTTGAACTCTGTCTTCCAGGCAGCCGTCCAAGCCCAGGTCGAGTTGTCCATCGTCGAGGGCCAATAATCGGTCACATTTTGAATTGAGATCGAGTCGGGGCCGCCATCAGGCTTGTCGGCAACGCCTTTGGTCACTGTCGCCTGCTGAATATTGTCTTTCTTGTCAGCCAACTGCTTCGCGCGACTACATACAGTAGCTGTCCTCCTTTGGATAGATGAATGTAAATCCCGGATTGTTGTTCGCAACACCGGGATACGCTGGCCACGGGTCGTCCTGGAAGCCCCAAAGAATTCCCGCGACAGATGGCAGAAGGAGAAGTAGGTGAAGCATCGTCGTTGTGCGAGAAGGAGTAAATGGTAAAGAGAGGAAAGAGAACGGGCGTATCACAGCTCTTCCAGTCTTATAAGACCGAGCAGATGGTAGCCAGCCAGGCAGGCCAGCCTGGGGGTTTCTGGCCACCATGGGCACAGACGTATGAACCTCCAGCCCAGAACGCGCATGCTCCTGACACTGGGGCAATGTCATTGAGAGAGTCGCCTGTAAATGAACTCGTATTCCCACTGACGTAGTGGTTGGCTTCTCCGCTGGCCCAGTCTGCCAACTCGGTGAGTCCCAGTCATGACCGCGTCGGACATTCGATGATAGGCAATCTTTCGGATCCATACTGGCATCAGTGGAGTAATGTTGGAAACTGATCATTGAATTCGGCGAGGTTTGGGGTCGGGGGTGCGGCTGGAAGGTCTGAAAAGACTGGGAGATCGACAGTGGCAGGTGGCGACTGAAACTGAAACGACGACTGCAGCCGAGACATTCATTATCTCGAAATCTGTTGTATGCAGGTGATGATACACAGCCAGCACAACTGTATGTACGTCAGTGAGAGCACCTAGCTGGTCAAAGACGAGGAGGAGGGTGACGACACGCGCAGCCCAAACGAGATGCGCAGGCGAATGGTGCATACGTATCAATGCGGTAATAGAAGGAGCCTAGGATGACTGGTCCATTTCAACAACAGAACGCGTGTTGATGATAGCAATGCCATGTCACCTCTGTGCTCCTGCAAAGCGGTCCAGCGGAGCCACTCGTGGGGGGTGCTTGACCACAAACGCCACGAGCGAGTGGGGTTGCTGCCTGGCGCTCATCCCCGTCGTTGTTGAACACGAAGTGTGCACGTGGCGGCCAAAGCCGGCCCTAGGTTTCGGAATGTAACCGGTGACCGCTCAGCCTAACGACTAACCGGATCGGGGCCCCCGTCGCATTCACAGAATGCATCCCCCCCCCCCCCCCCCCTTGGGCCCCTGCCCCTTTTAACCACCCACATGTGTTGAGAGAGAAGGGGGGAGGAGGAGAGGGAGGGGAAAAGCAAAAGGCAGAGAGGAAAGGGGGAAAAAGGTGAGAGGGGAAGAGGGAAAAAAGAGGAGGGGGGGGGGGAGGGGGGGGTGGGGGGGGGGGGGGGGGGGGTGGGGGGGGGGGGGGGGGGGGGGGGGGGGGGGGGGGGGGGGGGGGGGGGGGGGGGGGGGGGGGGTGGGGGGTGGGGGGGGGGGGGGGGGGGGGGTCGTAGGCAGTAGACAAGGGTTGAGAGCTTGTGTTGTCTTGGTTGACGTCGGTCTCGAGTAAAGGATCGAGAAAGAGTTTACGGCACAAAGGCAAAGGTTGTTTGTTGGTGGCTGTTCTCTCTCTCTCTCTCGGCGACTCTGGTCCCAAACACAGGCAGGATTCAAGATCAAGGTCCAAGCCAGGACCAGGACACAGGGACCAGACGGATGCAAGCAATAGCGATACGCCGCCTCCTTGGTGGGCTGACGTCGATGGATGCACTGCACTGGCAATGCACACTAACGGTGCACTTGGTCGCTGTTGTTGTTGCTGTTGTCGCTGCTGCTGCTGCTGCTGCTGCTGCTGCTGTTACGGCTGCTGCAGATGCTGCTGGGAATCAATGTATGTGGTGTGACGCTGTAACGGGGGGGGCGGGGCTGCTACCGTAGTGGTGGATCGTAGCTGGAGTGTGCCGAGGAGAGGGATGGTGCGTAGCTGTAAACCTTGTCTCGAGAACAAGCAGGTCGTCGTCGTCGTCACAGAAGTGGGTGGGTGGTGGTGTTGTCGGGGACGAGGAGGGAGGGGAGACGAAGGCGACGCGAACAAGCCAAAAACACCCAAACATCCCGTCCTCAAACCTTATCACAAAAGTCAAAATCAGGCGCGCGTACCCCATGTGGCCACAATGACACGTCATTATCACACCTCGTTTATTTTGATCCTCCCCCCTCTGCTCTGTGGCCACCCAAAAGTTCGAGCTGAACATTTCCATCGCCCTTCTCACCATCAAAACCACCACCACCACCACCACCACCATGTCCTCTGCATCCTCAGACGCTGGACCATCTCGCTCCCCCTCCCCGGCACCCGCCCCCGAGGTCGCCGAGGAGGAGAAGAAGACCTTCGCCGACCTCGGAGTCTCTCCCGAACTCTGCGACGCCTGTACCTCCCTCGGCTTCAAGTACCCCACCGACATCCAGGTCGCCGCCATCCCCCCCGCCCTCACCGGCCGCGACATTATCGGTATTGCGCAGACTGGTTCCGGAAAGACCGCCGCCTTCTCGCTCCCCATCCTCCAGACCCTCTGGGAGAACCCCCAGCCGTTCTTCGCCCTCATGCTCGCTCCCACCCGTGAGCTTGCGGACCAGATTGCCAAGCAGGTCACCGCCATCGGTGCCCCCATTGGTGTCCGCACAGCCACTATCGTCGGTGGTATGGACATGATGTCCCAGAGCATTGCCCTCTCCAAGCGCCCCCACGTTATTGTCGCCACCCCTGGTCGTCTTATGGACCACCTCGAGAACACCAAGGGCTTCTCCCTCAAGGCCCTCAAGTACCTTGTCCTCGACGAGGCCGACCGTCTTCTCGACCTCGACTTTGGACCCATCATTGACAAGCTTCTCAAGGTCATCCCCAAGGAGCGCAACACCTTCCTCTTCTCCGCCACCCTCTCGACAAAGGTCGAGAAGCTCCAGCGTGCTTCGCTCAACAAGCCCATCCAGGTCAAGGTTGCCTCCAAGTAAGCCGTTTGTGCTAGCACTGTACTGATACCCAGGTACTCGACCGTCTCGACCCTCCAGCAGTACTACGTCTTTTTCCCCGAGGTCCAGAAGGACTCGTACCTCTTCTACCTCGTCAATGAGCTCGCGTCGTCGTCCATGATCATCTTCACCGGCACGGTCGACCGTGCCCAGCGTCTCTCCATCATGCTCAACCGTCTCGGCTTCCCTGCCATTCCCCTGCACGGACAGATGTCGCAGAGCGCGCGTCTTGGAAGCTTGAACAAGTTTAAGAGCGGCGGCCGCAAGATCCTTGTCGCTACCGACGTTGCCTCGCGTGGTCTCGATATACCTCTCGTCGACCTCGTTATCGTGAGTTGAGCCGGATGAGTGTCAACTGACAGCAGAACTATGACATTCCCTCCAACTCGAAGGACTATGTCCACCGTGTCGGACGTACCGCCCGTGCTGGTCGTTCCGGAAAGTCGATTACCCTCACTACTCAGTACGACGTTGTGATGCTCAAGGGTATCGAGGCGGCGATCGGCCGCCAGCTGCCCTCGTACGATGTCGACAAGGAGGGCGTCGCGATCCTCTCTGACCGCGTGTCCGAGGCGGCGCGCGCCGCCAAGATGGAGATGCGCGAGATGGGTAACGGCGGCGCGGGCGGCAAGCGTGGCCGCGACAAGGGCGGCCGCGGCGGCAAGGGCGGCTTCAACGACAACCGCGACCGTGACGACGATGTCGTCCAGGGCGGCATGCCGCAGAAGAAGTTTAAGCGCGGCGGCAAGCGGTAGTCGGCGCTGTTGAATGAGCGGGGATGAGTGCTTCGATGGTAGAGGAGAGTGTGGAGTGGGGGATGTAGCGTCCCCACAGGACCAGGACCAGGGCAGGACGCTGTTGCCCCCGCATTCCTTGTAGACAGGCCCTGTGCCGCGATAGACTAGCATGTATGCTGCATATTACGAGCGAGAGCGTGCGAGCGGACACTGCCAGGCAGTTGCATGCATAGGCGGTGGGTGGTGGGTGGTGGGGGGTAGAGCTGTGGTGGGGTGGGAAGAGCAGAGTTGCCACTGACGCTTGTGCCAATTCCGGATTTGACGTTTCGCGCCCGTCCAACGCAGCGACGACGACTCACTCAACTCACTCTCTCTCTCGTTGCCATTGCCGTTGCCGTCGTCGTCGTCGTCGTCGTCCATCTCTTTCTCGTCTACTCTCCATCTCCCTCCCACTACCGCTCATCTGCCCGCCCCCATGGCAGCCCCGGCGTCCAACCCGTCGCACCTGCTCATCTCGCGCAACCCGCGGTCGCCGGCCCACCCGCAGCTGGCGTCCACGACCACGACCTCGCTGTCATCTCCGCAGCCCCCCGCTCATCTGTTCTCGTATGACGCCGCGAGCACTGCCGGCGGCAGCACCGGCGGCGCTGGTAGCTCGATCCACGGCGGCTCGACGCACCATGCATTCTTGAGCAACATCAACCTCAACTCGCCGCCCAACATGAACCCCATCAACCACCCCTACGGCTTTATGCACACGCACGGGTCGCCGGACCCGACGATCAACGCGAGCAGCTTCACCGTCGGCGTCAGCAGCATCAGCGTGACTGCGCCGGCGCCAGCGCACATTCGCTCCCACTCGACGCCCATGTTCCCCACCACGCCGGACCTGGACGAGGACGAAGACGAGGACGAGGACGACATTACTGTCCACCCGACATTCTGCCGCGACGCTGCTCTCCCTGGCCGCGTCAAGGTGATTGTAGGCCGCTACGAGTTCTGGTGCCACAAGGAGGTTCTCTGGTTTGCGAGCCCATTCTTCAATGCGATGCTACAGGGCTGGTACGTACAGATCCACGCCCGAGAACGTCGTTGTCGCAGTACTGACCCCACAGCTGGGCAGAGACATCCGCGGCCCCAGGCGGCAGCAACTCGAAGCCTTCATCACCGACTGACACCGATACGTGCCATGCGGACCGCATACGCGACCAGGGGTCCGAGCCGTTTGCGTTCGACGTCGACGACGCTACTGCCGAGGGCGCGGGATCCCAGGGCGAGGGCGATGAGGGCGAGGTGGCTGTCACTTCAGCGGGGGCCTCGGCTCTGCGCGCGCAATCTGTGACGCCGCTGGGCACGCTTCCTGCAAGTGTTCCTGCTTTTGGCGCTCTTGGACATGCGGCCACGCCTCCGCAGGCACCGACGCTCGTGACACAGCCGGCGCTCGAGCCGGTCCCATCGCACGTCACCGCACTCGCACACACACACGCGCACGCCCACTCCCACTCGCCACGCAGCTCGCGGTCGTACCACTCTGCGCGCCGCTCGCGCCAGAGCCTCGGCGTCGAGGACTCGGACAGCGACCCCAAGGCGTCAGTGTACCTCGATGCCGAGGACGGGCACGGCCCGTCCGTCGCCGACATTCTCCGCGAGCTGCGCGAGCTCCCCGAGCCGAGCGGCGCCGCGCTCGACGCGATAGAGGGCCGCGCCGTGCTGGAAGTGGAGGAGGACCTGGACCTGCTGATCCCCGTCGTCGCGTCGCCCCCGCCGGCACACCTCGCCTCCTCGGCTTCAGCCTCCGTGTCCGTCTCCCCGCCGAACACGCCGCCCGCCAGCGCGCTCACCCCCCCGGACCGCCCGCGCTCCGCCCCTGCCCCGTCCCCATCGTCTCCTGTCGCGGCCGCCACAAACACCGCCAACCCCCTCGCCCCCCTCTCCCCGCCCCTCCCCCTCCGCCTGCAGGGCATGACCGCCGTGTGCCCCCCGACGGTCACGCCCGCGAGCGCGCGCCGCGCGTCGCAGCAGGGCAGCACGTTCGACCCCATGGTCGCCGCGTGGCCGGGCCGCACCGCGCCGTCGCCTGCCACGGCGGAAAAGAACGTCGAGGCCGTGGTGGAGCTGCACGAGGAGTCCCCCGGTGCTTTCCAGGTAGGCTATTGCCCACAAGCACGACAAAGCCTTGTCTGACAACAACAGGACTTTCTCTTTTGGGCGTACCCGCACCTCGAGTGCAAAGTGACGTGGACCAACGTCGAGGGGGTGAGCTTCTACTCCAAGGAACATAGCTGACAGCAGCTCCTCGCGCTCTCGTCAAAGTTTATCGTGCCCGCGCTCCAGTCGCTGTGCGAGCGGTTCCTCATGACGCACGCGTCAGGCCGCCCGATCGTCGCGCTCGCGCTCGCGGAGCAGCACGTCAACGCCGAGCTCTACCGCGAGGCGTCGCGCTTCGTGCTCGACCAGGCGACGTGGGACGTGAGCGAGATCGCGTACCTGTCCAAGCCGACGCAGCTCAAGCTGTCGCAGCGGTAAGTCTTGCTGAAACGCCACCACGAAGGAGGGGATAAGGAAGGCGGATAAGGAGAAGGACGGGGCTGACCATCCAGACGCACGTGGTTCCTCGAGCGCCTCCTAAAGCTCGGAAGCATCGATCCGAAGAAGGAGTATACCTGTGTGAGTACGGCAATACTGCTGGGAGGAGCTTGCTTGCGATTGCGCCGCGCCCCCAGTTGCTCGCGCTTGCGATTGCGATTGTGTGCGAGCGATTGCGAGAGGCTTTGCTCGCCGGTGTCATACCAACCTCGAGCCATCCCGACCCGCGCCTCACCTCTGCCGTGCTGTCCACCACAAATGTTCCAGCACCTACAAGGACCTGATATCTGACTCCAGCGCCCCGACTGCCCGGATCCCTCGCGCTGCCAGGCGCAGCTCGACGAAAAGTGGCGACAGGCCCACCAGGCCGTGAGCCGGTACGGCCCGCCGCAGCCGAGTGTGGCGTTCAGGTGTCTCCGGCAGCTCGAGACGTTCCCGACCAACCCGAGCCTGGTCATGCCGCACCCGCTGTGCCAGACGGCCGCGAAGAGCTGGGTCATGACATGTGAGTGCGGCGAGGCAAGCCTTCGTGTGGTATCTGGACGTGGCCAGCGGCGATAGATGATTGTGGAGAGGACCCGGAGAGATGCGGTGGAGCTGACGCGACGCAGTGTTCGACCGCATGTTCCAGCCCAAGATGGCGTTTGGCGCCATGAGCCCCGGTACTGAGAAGGTAAGCTGCTGCTGTAGCCTCGAAAGCTAACGACAGTACTGGCTGTACATTACGCTCTCGTAGAGCAGCGCGCACCACGACCTGCACTGCCCATTCCCCATCCCACCATTCCCTTCCCCGTTCCATTCCTACACTATCACACGACGGGCCATCCCCGCGCCGAGGCGCGTCCCGACCTCATCCTCTCCCACTGTCAATCTTCCCGTTCCATCCACAGCAGCCCTCATCATCCCCATCACATCCACATCCACTCGTCCCATCCTCCCGCGCGCTCACGCGCTTATGACCCGCCACGCCACGTATCTCCCATGTGCCCACTCCACGACTTTTCCCCAGATTAGACATCCCTATGCATTGTGGATACTCTAGTGTACATGTCGGCGCGTGCGGCTGCAGCCGCAGCGTTGCACGGTCTCTCTCCTCGCAGCGTGTGTAGTCGTCCTCTGCTTACGCCGGGTGGGCGACGACAAACGGGCTCGCGCTGCCGTCCTTGAGCGCGTCGAGCGACGCCTCGCGGACATTGTCGAGGTACGCGACGAGGCGGAACGGGCGGTTGTCGTGTCCGAGAAACTCTTCGTACACGTGGTGCTCCTCGGCGGCGACGAGCTTGGTGAGGTCGAGCGCGCGCTGCAGGAGGCGCGCGTCCGGGAGGTAGGCGCGGTTGTCGACGAGCACGCCGTGCAGGCGCAGCACGAGGTCGGGCACAAAGATCTGGCGGATGCGGCGCAGCTCCTTGCGGCGCGTCTGGCCATAGGTGCTGTCCGTGTCGACGGCGAAGCGCAGCCACTGCGACGTGAGCAGCACGTACGTCTGCTCGCGCGCGCGGTCGAGCGCGGCCAGCAGCGTCTTGCGCCACGCGTGCTGGTCGACCTTTGTGGCGGTGCTCTTGGGCTCGCGCGCGCGCACGTTGGCAATCTCGTCGTGCGCGGCAAACACGACAAACAGGCGCCGGTACTGGTCGTGCTCGAGCAGCTGGTTGCTGTCGTCGTCGGCCGCGTCTGCGGTGATCTCGGGCAGAGACTTGAGGAGCGCAGCCGCGGCGTGCGCCTTGCCGAGCGCGAGGAAGTAGCGCGCAACGTCGTTGCTGCGCGCGAGCGCCTCGGGGTACGTCTCGCGCACCACAGTCAGCCACTCGATGGACCTGATAAGGCGCACGTCGCGCTCGTCGAGCGCCGAGCTGAACGCGGTAATGTCCGGCTGGGTGGGTGAGAGGGCGGGGACAAACGCAAACTCGGTCTGCAGGATCGCCCCGACAGTGAGCTTTGCGATCGTCGAAACGTCGAGGTTGTACTGCTTTGCGCGCAGGAGCGCCTCGTGCTTTTGCTCAACCGTCGTGCTCGGGTCCAGGCCGCGTAGGAAGCGCGCATAGCTCTCCTCTCCGCTGCCCTCGCGCAGGCACGCGGCGTACATCGCCACGAGGCTGTCGGCGCCCTCGCTCTTGAGCACACTCAGGTACGCCTCGAGGATCGCGTTCGCAGCGCCCTCGGGGACCGGCTGGTTGAGCGAGCGCAGGACGAGGACGAGGTGTGCGAAGAAGCGCACGAGGGGGCCGATCAGTCTGTCGTTAGCGGGGAGCCATGAGCGGGCACTTACTCAGGGGCGACGGTCTGCTCGAGGCCGGAGAGGCGGTCCGCAAAGGTGGAAAGCAGCGACTCGGAGCGGCCGAGGAGCACCATCTTCTGCGCGACGTAGTACGGGTTCTGCGATGCACGGCTGCTGTTAGTAGAGACAAACCAAACTAACTCACGCAACGTTGCCAGTCTGCACGGACGCCATGCTCGCAAACACCTCCTCGAGGCCACCACGGCCGACGGCGGCTGCCTCGACGTTGTCGGTGCCCAGCAGCTCGTCCTCGGCCTCCCAGAAGCCGCCGAGCTGGTCCCACCGCTTGTCGAGGCGCGCCTCCATGCGGTTCTGCACGTGCGCCCACAGCTGGTCCTCCCAGCTGTCACACGCCGGGAGCAGCGTCGGCAGGTCCGAGATGAGCGCCGCGTACAGGTGGCGTTCGGGCGCGGACAATGTGGGCTGGAGTCAGTTGTGGCCATCACTTATTCCAACTCACATTCTTGGCAATCGCGCGGCAGCTCTTCTTCCACAGCGCGCGCGTCCGGTTACCCTCGAGGGGCGAGACTGCCATGCTGTCGGCGGCTGCGAGTTAGCGGGAGAAGTAGGAACTAGAACTCACTCAGACCGCCCATTGTCCACCTCCGGCCGCCCATGAGGGACGCGGCACGCCATGGCTCGCCGCCATCTTCGCAGACCTTGACGGCCTGGTCGAGCTCGCCGTGGCGGACGAGGTCAAAGAGGGTCTCGAGCAGCGGGCCCTGGTAGGTCTGGTCCTCGCCGGCGAGGCCGGGGCCGTGGGGGTCGCGGAGGGTAAAGTCGGGGTCGAGGGAGGTGGGGGCGGCGGCGCCGCTGTTGAGGCGCTGGGCCTTAACACGGCGGACGGTCGAGGGGAGGTAGCCGGCCTTCATCTCGATCGGCGGGGGGGCGGTGAAAAGGGGGCGGCTCTGGAGGTGCTCGACGAGGGTTGCCCAGAGGGAGAGCTCCGAGTCCTCGTTGACAATGGTCTGGACGAGCTGCTCCGGGGGCGTGTACGGCGAGACGCTGATCTGCTCCTCGGCGGACTCTGTGGTAAAGTCGGGGTCTGCGCGGTGCAGACGGTTGCTGTTGTTAGTGATGGAGGGGAGGGGCGCTCACTCGTAAACGGCTCGTATCAACGCCCATGTGCGGTGCTCGAGTAGCATCGACTCGTACTCGTCGGGAGTCATGGGGCCGTCGGGGGTGGTGCCGTTGGCGCGGTGTCCCTTGAGGCTGGTGTCAGCTAGTGCAGCATAGTCGCGAGCGTACTAGGTCTCGAGGCTGCCCATGAGCGCCTCGATCATGCCTCCGTCCTCGTCGAGGACGACATCGTAGCGGATGGGAGCGTCGAGGTGAGCCGACGACGAGGGGCCTGCCTCTGCGAATTGTGAGTGGAATCGGGAGAGGATGTCTGCAAACGACGCGTAGGGCGATGTGCCCGCTGTGTCGTGGGTGGCCATGGCCGTGGTTGTGGGGTTGTGGGTGGTTGTGGATGGAAAGTCGACGACGAGGGAGATTGTCATCTTCTTGTTGTGCACAGAAGAGAAAGGGTGTGGGTGGGTGGAGTGATAAGCCTCCAGAATGTTAAATGACGTGTAAATGACGTGTGGGTGAGTGGAGACCCCCCCTGTCTTCCCCCCCCGAGTGCCTTCCCTCGGCTGCCAGGCTGACTAGTGCTCGAGTTTGAGCTCGCCGTGTCTATATCAGTCATCGTCATCATCTCCCCCCTGCTCATCACCCACAACACAACACACGTTAGTCTCTCTCATCTAGGTTGACTAGTATACCCTCTCCACTAGCACCACTCCCCGGCAGGGAGACCACACACGACCTGCTCGGCACTCTCCACTTGTCACACCCACCCCTCCGTCACTCCCGCACCGCCGCCCGCTTGCCACTCACTTGCCCCACCGCCCTCACTCTCGCTAGCGAGTGAGACCACAACCTGCCCATCGTGCAGGCGCTAGCCACCCCTTCTCCCACCGCCTCGCCGCAGCCGACCACAACCAGGACCAGAAAGCGCTCCATCACTCCCCCGTCCACCACCACCACCACCACCACTGCCGCCGCCGCCGCCCCCGCCAAGCGCCGCCGCCGTGACTCGCAACGCGGAAGCAGCCCCATTGCTCCCCCCTCTCCCCAAGCTCGGTCCTGGTCCAAGGCGGACTCCCAAGAGGCACCCATCTCCGCGGCAACTCGTGTCGGCGTAGACACCGTAGACACTGTAGACTCCCCTAGCTCCCGCACCGCCCCCGCATCGCCCACAATGTCTTCCGATGGCGACGACTACTTTTACGACGACGAGGATGACGGATTCGGCCAGGACGACGACATCATGGACCGTGAGTGTGCATCAGGGCTATACTCTGCGCCTTCCCTCGCGCCTTGTCCCCTTCCTCCACTCACACCCTGCAGAGGTCGACTCAGAGTCCGAGCCCGATGTGTTTGACGCCATGAGTCCTACTGCCGACGGTGAGTACAAACACCACGCTGTATCTGACCCCAGACGCTCCCGAGCGCAAGCCCTATGACGTGTCGTACAAGGTCAGGTCGGCCAAGGAGCTGTCAGACATGCAGAAGAAGGAGATTAACAAGATCCGCGAGCTGCTCGCTGTGCAGGTGCGTCCCCTTGCCCCACCGGTATCACCCTAACCCCAGCCGTCCACCGCGGCCATACTGCTCCGACATTACGCGTGGAACTCGGAGAAGCTGCAGGAAGAGTTTTGGAACGACTCTGCAAAGTCGTTCCAGGAGGCTGGCCTCTCGCCGCCCAGCTCGCCCAGCGCATCGCTCGCGTCGCTTCCGTCGCCCTCGATCAAGGCCCGCACTCCCAGCCGCCGCACCCGCAGCGCCGCGCCCTTTGACTGCCCCATTTGTTGCGACGAGTTCCCTGGTGGCTCCGAGCTGAACGACAACACGTACTCGCTCGGCTGCAACCACCGCTTCTGCCGTGGCTGCTGGAAAGAGTACATTACCGGCAAGGTCAAGGGCGAGGGCGAGAGCGCGCGTATCCAGTGCATGGAGAGCGGCTGCAGCCGTATCGTCCGCGAGGAAGCCGTCGACGAGCTCGTGGACAATGACGTTTCCGCCCGCTACCGCGAGCTACTCAACGTCACCTTTGTTGCCGACTCGCCGAATCTCCGCTGGTGTCCCCACCCCGGCTGCGAGAATGCGGTCGAGTGCTCCCAGGCGCCGCCCCGCATGCTTAACCAGCTCGTCCCTACTGTCACCTGCAACTGCGGCAACGCGTTCTGCTTTGGCTGCGGCTACGCCGCCGACCACCGCCCCGTGCTGTGCAAGATAGTCAAGCTCTGGGAGAAGAAGTGCGCCGACGACTCGGAGACGGCCAACTGGCTCAACGCGCACACCAAGGAGTGCCCCAAGTGCCAATCGACGATTGAGAAGAACGGCGGCTGCAAGTGAGTATAGCGTTAGAGTGTCACTGACAATAGCCACATGACGTGCAAAAAGTGCAAGTGGGAGTTTTGCTGGGTGTGCATGGGTCCGTGGTCGGAGCACGGCACCAGCTGGTACCAGTGCAACCGCTTTGACGAAAAGTCGGGCACCAACGCGCGCGACGCCCAGGCCAAGAGCCGCGCGAGCCTGGAGCGCTATCTTCATGTAAGCAAGTGGGGAGGGCTTGACTAACCACAGTACTTTAACCGCTGGGCCAACCACGAGCAGTCGGCCAAGCTCGACGCCGACTTTTACAAGAGCACCGAGAAGAAGATGGAGGAGATGCAGAACAACGGCAACCTGTCGTGGATCGAGGTGCAGTTTGCGCGCGAGGCCGTCGGCGTTGTTATCAAGTCGCGCATCCTGCTCAAGTGGTCGTACTGCATGGCTTTCTAGTGAGTTGTATACTGTGGGCATGTGCTGACCGCAGCCTCAACCGCAACAACATGACTGAGCTGTTCGAGGACAACCAGCGCGACCTGGAGCGCGCGGTCGAGAACCTGTCGTACCTGCTCGAGTCGAACATTGCCGACCAGGACATTACCAAGATGCGCGCAGACATTACCAACCAGGCTGTGAGCTAGATGACATCTGCACAGCTGACATCAGGCGTACGTGCAGAAGCGCCACGACATTCTTCTCGATGACACACTAAAGGGATACCTCGAGGTGAGTTTCGTAGATTGAGCACCAACTGACAGCAGCGTCGCTGGGAGTTTGCTGTCGACGTCTAAGTCGCTCATGCCTGGCGTCTCTGACGTTTTACGCTCGCGGCGGTCACGCGAGCGCACACGACCACCACGACACCTGCGCACCTGCCTGGACTCGTTCTGTCCTCGTACATTGTGCGCCCCGCATACCCTGCAGCCGGGCAAGCTACGTGTCGTGTTCATGCTTATATGGATAGGAGCATCATTTGCCAACCTTGGCTCATTCCCTCACGCACCCCGCCCCATCCCGCACCCATCACCCGCACCCCCCTGACCAACTCCGTAGAGTTCAGTTCTCGTGTATCATGTAGCCCCTCCATTTATGCCGGCCGGCAGGCACGCGACGCGAAACCAAACAAACAAGCGGCGATTGATTAACGGATACATTTGTGTGGTGTGGCTGACCAAGTGAGTTGAGTGGCTCTTGAGACTTTGTGGCGGCGCAGGAGGCACACACGGCCTCCGCGAGCGCCGAGACATGCGGCGCTCAATGTCAGCTTTGTTGGACTGCATGTTGTGCAGCGTCCGCTGTGGCGCCAAGCATATTCACGTCTCCTCGTCTCGTCCGAGGGCTGCACGGTATCCTTGCCGCAGCCAAGGTGTATGTGCGCGCCACGAGCTCGAGCTGCGAGCCAGAGCCAGAGCCAGAGCCAGAGCCCGCCATGAACGGGCAGGCGGGGCTGTTGTCTGTCTTGCCGTTCTCGTTGCTGCTATTTATGTCTGGTTTGGGTTTTGGGTGTGCCCGCCCGCCCCGTCCCACTGCGAGGTTGTGCTTGTCTTGTATCGAGTACCCCAGTGTTCAGAGCAGAGCACCAGAGGGTGATCGAGTGATGCGCTTCCTTGTCGGAGAGTGGTGTGCAGGGAGCAGCAGGTCATGAACATTCACTGTGGGTCATTTGAGCATTCGAGTCTGATGAATCAGTGGTGAGGAGAGGGGGTGTGGCGGTGGCGTGTTTACCTTTGTCCGGGCCCTGTCGCCGCCGATGCCTCTGTCGCCGCCGTCTCCACTGCCGACTCCTGTCCCCTCTGTACAACAACGACTAGCTGCCCAAGTCAGAGCTCGGCACACGACCTTTGTCTGATAGGAGCGTCTTTATCACGATGCTAGCGATCCCAAGTGAACATCTCAAACGCGGGTACACATGCTAGCCCGGGTTCCACATACATCGGGTCCTTTAGCCCAGAGCCCAGAGTTTCCTGCTCTCCGGTTCTCTGGCCGTCCATCCACCCCTCCACCCCGCCGTTCCGTCCATTGAGCCCCTGTGAGCTGGCTGAACTGCATGGCAGGCGGCGGCCAGCTGAATGGTTTGAACAAACACCCAGCAGGGATGGAGACCGCCTCGGAGCTAAATAGCTGTCAGGGCGGCGCGGCAGGGGCAGCAGTCTCAGCGCTGTGGGCTTGCTTCCGGGCGCAGGCAGGCAGGCAGGCGTCACTGCTGCTCGTGCGTTCGCTGCTGTTGCATATGCCACATGCTGAACAATGGCCTACGTACGCACGCAGTGCAGTACAATGCAGAGCGCAGCACCCGTGCACGGTCCCCCAGGCGGCGCGGGGTGTGGCGATCCTTCATTATAAGATCGCTGCTGCTCTCTTCCCATTTTGAGAACCGCTCGGTTTGTTCTCTCTTTCCCATCCTTCTTCTTATTCTTCTCTTCTCTTCTTATCTTCTCTCGTCAAGCTCTCAGCTCTCTCACTTCTGACATCTCGGTCTCCTCACAACGGCTTTCCCCTCTCCCACCCCCTCTCCTCTCCCCGCCTTCTCGACGCCCCTCCCCCCTCGTCTGTAAACACACACTCGTTCTCGTTTCTCTCTCTCTCCCCCCCCCTCTCTCTACCTCTGGACGTTTCTGCCAGTGACGGCAGAGCTAGTTACCACCACGATCCTCCCGCAACGACGTCGCATCCCGCGGTCATCCCGCCGGTATCTCATCACGACCGTGTCCCAGTTTTCGGTTTTGGTTTACAGTCTCCAAGAACAGACGCAGCTGCATATAAACACATTACTCCCCCTTGACCGCTTCACCCACCCTCTTGCATCTTCTCCTCAACCCTCGTCGTCTTCGTCTTCATCTCCGCCTTGACCTCGCTCCTCATCGCCCAGCTCCGTTTCCTCGCTGCCGAAACAAGACCATTAGTGCGACGGACGCCAGCGTGAACTATATTCCGCCCCGCCTCCACTTTTCACCTCGTCCTCCACCCCCGCCCCAAGAGCAGCATGAACCTCCACACCATCGAGCTGCGCCTCCTCAAGGGCTTCAACAACCCCCTCGTCAAGGACGCCCGCCTCGCTTGCTTCCTCAGCTTGGTACGTGTCGATTTGGATGTGTCTGCTGCACATGTGGTCGGAAGAGTCGGGCGACTAGGGGCCAAGGGGCAAGGTTGTAATAAGCTCCCCGCCGGCGGCAGTTCCTGGCAGCCCGGGACGCGTTGTCCACGCTATTCCTCAGAGAGTGGAGTGGAGCATTTAGGGTGTGCGTACACCGCCATCCCGTGATCGCTCGCTCGCTCGCTCACTGCTGCATCGAGGGCCCCCAGCGGGGCGCGCGCTTGCGGCCGCAGCTGAAACAGTTGCGAGTTGGTGGTGCTGCTACGGAGGAGACAAGGCACGACAAACGCAAATAGCACCGACCGAGTTTACTGGTTACTGACTCGTGCGCCAGGCCCTCTCCTTTGGCCTCGTCTTCACCCCGTGGGGCTACAATGTCCTCTCTATCGTGAGTGCAGTCACGAACGCACGCAACAGCAGCGAAACTGATAAAACAGGGCTACGCGCTTGCATTCCTCCAGCGCACTCCCGAGCGCCGCGAGGCCCTCGCCGGCCTAATACTGCTGACGGCGATCTTTGACATTGTGCTCGCGGCGCCGTGGCTCTTCCACCTCTGCAACTCGGAATCGTCGGGCGGCTGGACGGGCACGCGTCTCCTGCAGATGCTCTGCGCCGTCGAGCTCTTAGCGCTCAAGTGGAGCGCGCTCCAGGGCTCCATCTGGCGCCTCCGCGACGAGAGACACGTCTTTAGGAGCGCCCTCCTCGAGTGGGAGAGCCGCAAGCGTGAGTACTGCGTGGTTGAAGCCGCAAGCGAGACCGCGAGATGTAAACAGGACTCGAGACTGACACGCACCAGTTTACGGCAACTACTTTGGCGACGAGTCGCTCCCCGTCAGCAACCTGCTCGACAGCCCCCGCACGCTCAAGGCCTCGTTAACCGAAAACTCGCCCTCGCTCGACGACCGCTCGCTCTCTGAGAAGCGCGGCGAGCGCATGGTGTAGAGACGCTGGACCAGGTAGAAGTATATTAGTCGCCGTCGCAGTTACTCCAGCACCCAGCATCAGGCATCCACCACTCCCAACGCACTCTCACTTGCATTCTCATTTGATCATCCGCCCCCGCATGGCCAGGATTCTGGACACTCTTTCTCTCCCTCTATCGGTATGGACACTCTCCTAGTTGACACTCCCCTTGTACTCATAGCGTACATCGCGCACCTTGTGATTGACCATCATTGTGGCTGTTGTTTGGCGGCGTTTGCAGAGCCCGTTGCATGGCCGTCGTCTGGGGCTCCAACTTGGGGCAAGCGGCTCTCGGGTCTCGGACGTTGTCTGTCCCTGCGCTGCAAACGGCCGCCAACCCGATCCCGGAGCACGGTCACGGTTGACGGGAATCCAAAGCTCGGCGCTCACGGAGCGAAGAGTGGCGCGACAGTACATGGGCAGGCGGAGCAGGCGGAGAGGTGGCTTTCAAGCAGCCGATCCGCGGGAGGGATACAGAACATGAGCATGCCCCATATGCGCGGCCTACGCAATATGCAATGTCCGCAACGTCAACGTGCATGCCGTTCCGTCACACTCTGCTTCTGACGGCTCCTCCGCGTCGGGTTGCCCAACTGCCGAGCCTGCCGAGCGAAGGCCGCCACATGGCACCTTTGGCGGTGCGCGGTGTTTTCCACTCCCCCGCAGCGCTCTCCTCAACAACGTACAGCTATCGCTTCTCGGACCTCCCATTAGTTCGCCTTTTGCGCTCGCTAGTGAGACGGGATATATCACCCATAGCAAGTCGTTGCACCGCCTGTACTATGACATTTAATGACCATATCCCTCTGAATCAGATGGGGACCGACTATCAACGGCGACGCGGCGCCGCCCGCCGACCTCGCGCGGCGGGCGCCGAGACCGGCACAAATTCGGCCCAGCCCTGCGTGGATTCTGCATTCTTGACAAGTAGTCAGTCATGTCAATGGTGGAGCCGAGACGGTCTGCGAGACCACAGATGGAGCTTGCAACTCCTGTCAGTGACCGGGCCACACTCGTCTCCACTCTCGTGCCACTCGTCAGCTGGAGCTGGATGGGCATCCGTCGCACCGTCGCACGCACACGCAGCAGTAGTGTATGCTTGCATATGCGTTGTGGTTGTTCTACACCTCACGAGCTGCCGCGCAGCTCTGTCTGTCCTCTCCTCCGCCTCTAGATCCAGCAGCCGGCACCCAGCAGCTTATATCCTGTAGCCGCCTCCGGGCTTGGTGGCGTCGTGCAGCGCGCTCCAGATGCCACGGGCGGCCTCGCCACCGGGGCCGGCCTCGAGGGTCGCGTTCTTGAGCGGCTTGATCTTGGCGCCCGACGCGTTCAGGAGGAGGTCGACCTTGTTCGACACCTGGTTCGCCTCGAGGTTGTTGACGCAGATGACCTTGTCGCGGCCGTTGACTGGGTGTTAGCTCCGCTTCAGTGTTGAGATATGCGGCGGTTCGATCGCAGCATGTCTCTGATACCTGGCGCTAGGAAGTGTGCCCCGGGATAGAGCAGCTGCCAGAGGTGCGTATTCGGGTTGCCTCAAGCTCCTCCATCTCCAGCTCCGGCCACAGAGCTGCGGGAGTGTCCTGGCAGCTGACCGCTGGGGCCAGCTGAGACGTGTCCAACGCCAGCTGGTACATCTCTCTCTTTCGACCCCATCCAACTCTTGCAGCTCTGCAACTCCGCCAGCCCGTGACACTCACCGTAGTGGCCACGGATGACAGCGGCGCGGCCGCGGCCGAGCTTGCGCACGACGACCTCGACGTCGGGGTTCTGGCGCGCCATCTCGAGCAGGGGCTTGGCGAGATATGTCCTGCGAGTCAGCGTGTGTTCGTTGTTCTGGGCGATGGGCATCGGGGAGGAGGGGGAGGTGGGAGCAGGCAGGGAGGCAGCACCGAGTCGGCAGCAGCTACGCTTCGTGGGAGGTAGCTTTGCCGGGCTCAGTGCTGCTTGTGTGATGTCGGCGCTAGAGGAGCCGCGACGGCGCGGCGGCCGGCGTAACAACTGGTGAATTGTAATCCAATTTATCTCAGCTGCAGCAGCACCGGCGCCGACGCTGTCACGGGCCGAGCGCAAGCTGATGTGCTCATCGGTGGAGAGCTTGCCCGGGCTCGCTCCTGCTCGACAAAGTGACGGCCTGGGGTGGGCCTGCCGCCAGTCTGCAGCAGGATAGCTGCAGCACCGCAGCACGCATGCACAACACACTTGCCCCGCTGCATCCTCTCTCCCTCGGCGCGCGGCGGGAGACTAACCTGACACCGTGCTGTCCGGGGGCGTCGGCGTCGTAGTCGAAGATGATGCGGCGCAGCGGGGTGACAAAGCTCTTGTAGCCGGTGACGGGGACCGAGCGGGGGAGGGGCTTGAGGAAGGACATGGCGAGTCGGGTCCGAGCCGGTGTGGGGTGTGGGTGTTGGTGTTGGAGTGGTGGACGGCGAGGAGGATGAGTATGATCGCGAGCAAGCAAGCAACAAGGCTCGCACAGGACATGGCAGAGAAAAGTCGGGAGATCGGGGGAGGGAGGGGCGGGAGTATATTCGCGTGAGAGTCGCGTGTAATTGATCCCGTCCTTGCGCCCTCACCACCGCATCGAGACCTCGCCATTTCGAGACAATAACGACAAAACCCACCCTCGACATCAACATCCCCAGCACCCCACCCCACGCCGCGACGATGCTCCCGACGACCATCGCCGACGCGTCCCCCCTGGACCCTCTTGTTCTCCTCCCGCTCCCCGCAGCGCTGCCCGACGCCGCGGTGCTGTCCGCGCAGCTCGCCGCCGCGACGGCCGTGGACGTCGACGCCGCGAACGGACCGCAGGGAGTAGCAGCGGCGCCGCTGCCCGCGCTCGCGGCGGGCATGCGCGGCGCGAACCGCGGCGCGCAGACGCTGATGAATGCGGCGCGCACGGGGGCGGCCGAGGCGCGCGCGCACCTCGACAGCGTGGACGTCGGGCTCCGGACGGTCGAGTACGAGCTCGCGAGAGTGCGCGACGAGATGGCGCGGTGTATGGAGTACGAGTGAGTATGCGTGGTCGGAGGCCAGGCGGACAGCTTATGACGCTGTCCGGATAGCTGCGCATCCGCCGCCACGAGCGCCGCGCGCGCCGCGAGCTGACCGCAGACCCATGTACGAGACGATGGACATGCCGAGCGAGGAGGCGTTCCTGTCCGCGGCGCCGCCGGCCGTCGTCGACGCGCTGCGTGAGTGTCTTGTTGCGTGCCACAGACAGGCGAGGCATCTGTGCCCGAGCCCAGTTGGAACAGAGCTGACAGCCAGCGGACGACGCCGAGGCGCGCAAGTACGCGCTCATCATCGCGCGCCTCGAGAGCGAGCTCGCGGCCGTGCTCGCGGCCGAGGAGCGCGTCGCGGGGCTGGCGGCCGAGCGCGACGGCCTCGTGCGCGCGCGCCGCGAGGTCAAGAGCCGGTTCGACGCCGTCGACGTGTGGCTCGCAGACTTTGCAAAGGTGCGTACCAGCAGGCCGGGGCGGCTCGTGCCCGTGTGCTCGCCGCTGCGGGCGCAGTGGGCGCCGTGGGCGCTGTGGAGGCGAGCAGGCTGCCCACCGGACCAGGATCAGCCAGCGCGAGGAGGCGGTCCGAGAAGCGAGCACACCGAGCACGGGAGCGGGGACAGGGCTGGCTGCCCGCAGTTTATGGTACAGCCGTCACCGCCGGCCCCCGCTGCGGAGCTGCCGCGCCCCGCCCCCGACCCCGACACGGAGACGCAGCGCTGACGGCAGACCTCGAACGCGATGGCGACCAAGATCAAGGACGTGACAAAGGGCGCGCCCGTCCCCGCCGCCGCCGCAGCAGCAGCAGCAGCGGCGCCGGCCGCGGGATCAGCGCCGGGCTCGCCGGCACCGGCAGCGGCAGCGGCGCCGGGAGCAAGCACGCCGGGGCCCGCAGACGACGTGCCGGCCGGCCCGCCCGCTGCGTGATAGACAGCCTGTGTGTTCTGTACGAGTACTGTAGATGTATTATACTGCGCTGCGCTGCGCCCTGCGTCCTGGTGTGGTGTGGTCGGGTCGGGTCTGGCGCTTCACCGTGGCAATGGCGACAGAAGTGGTCGCTGCAGCTGTGTCCTCTATGCCCCAGCCGCTCCCTGCACCGTGCACTGCACCATGTAACCGCAGCAGCCACCCGCAATCTGAATGAAAAACGTGAATCGTGTCTACAAGTACATGTGGCTTCTCGCGCCTGTGCTACTACTACTACTACTACTAGATGCTATTTGCTGTCGAGGTACTAGCCCCGTTCTACTGTTCTACGTCTGCGTCTCGTCTGCATGCCGCTGCGCCGTTGCGCTGCGCAGCTGGCAGCGCTACATGACCTCGACGCTGAGGCCGCTGTGCGCGCCGTGGCGCTCGGTGCGGGCCTCTGGCGCGGTGCGGGCCTCTGGCGCGGCGCGCGCGTCTGGCGCGGCCTCGCGGCCGTCGGAGCTGCGCGCGCGCTCCATCTCCTGGCTGTCGACGTACGTCGGGAGCGCGGGGTCGAGCGGGACGACAAACGCGCCGAGGTCGTCAGAGTATGACGGCACGCGCGAGAGCGCATTGACGTTTTCGTCCGACATGTACCCGTCCTCGCGCGCCGCGGCGGCGCTGCTCGTGCCGGTGCGCACGCTCGAGGCGGCGGTGCCGGAGCGGTTGCGGAGTGCGGACGGGAGCGCGGGCGCGAATGTCACGCTGCTGCTGCGCTCGCGCTCGCCGAGGGCTGCCGCGGGGAGGTTGGAGAAGGACAGCTGGCCCGAGCCGCGCGGGCTCGCGGAGAGCACGGGCGACGAGCTGCCGCTTCCGGGCGTGCTGACCGGCATCGAGTTGTTGCGCAGGATCGTCGGCGCCTTGGCGATGGATGCGAGCGGCTTGAGGCTCTGCGGGAGGTGCAGGAGGTGGGAGAGGGTGCGGCGCTGCTCTGGCCGTTCCATTGCCGCGTGGTCGTCGTCGTCGCGGTGGTGGCGGTCGGGCGACGAGGCGCGCGAGCCGGCACGAGACCCCGCACGCGAGTTGGCGCGCGACGCGGCACGCGAACCCGCGCGCGACGCCGAGCTCGAGCCCATGATGCTGCCGCGCACCGAGTGGTGCGAGTCGTGCGGGGGAGTAATGTGTCCCGCGCGCGACGGGCCGCCCATCGAGAGGTTGCGGAGCATGGCCGCCTCGTGGTCGGTTAGCTGGCGGCGCGGCGGGACAACGTCCTCGTTGCTGGAGCGGCCCATGCGGGGCGAGCCGGGGCGCGAGCCGGGGCGCGAGTGCGGTGGGGTAAAGTCGGGCGTGGTGCGGAGGGAGAAGCCGCTCGAGCCGGCTGCCTCGGCGACGGCGACGCGGTCGTACACGTGGTTCGAGTAGCTCGGCAGGTCGACGGGTACCGCCTCGTCAATGGTCGTGCCCATCATGAGGTTGCGTGCGGGCGCACCGCTCACGCGCGCCTCGGCCAGCAGGTTGTAGTCGAGGATCGTGATCGGGAGGGCGCAGCGCAGCTCGCTTACATGGCCGTCGGGGTTGGAGATTGCACACGACCACTTGATCTTGTGCGACACCTGCACAGGCTTGAGGCTGTGCGAGGGCGTGGTCCACGGCGGGAGGGGGATTGTAAGCGATGTGCACACCTCGTCGTCACCGGTAATCTCCTCGCCCTCGGGCGTCACGCGCGACGAGCCCTCGGCAAGGTTCTCGGCGCTGCCGCGCGGAGGCGTTGGTACCGGTGCGCTGCCCGCGACGGCTGTCCAGTCGCCCTCGCGCGGGCCGTTCCAGTGCGACGGCGGGCGGGTGACCTCCTGGTCCACGAGCACCGTGTGGCCGCCGTGGAGCTCGTGCTTTGTGGTGATGCTGCCGCGGTTCTCCTGGTGCGTCGAGCCCTTTGTGTACACCATGGTGTACTCTTTTACGCTCGACGTCACGCTCAGCACACGGACGCCCTTGGCAATGGGCATAAACTTGAGGATAACCGGGATCGAGTCGCCCGCGGCGTACGCCTTGTACGGGAGGGTAATCGAGTACATGATCTTGCCGGGCCAGGTGTTTTCAATCTCGAGCGTCTGGTTAAACTCGAGCGCCTCGGGAGTGAACATGCGCGAGAGGGAAAATGTCCGTGTCGCGTGCAGGTTGTTGAAGCCGAGCGCGCCGAGCGAGCTCAGTCCGCCAAGACCCGCCCGGACGACGCTCGCGCGGAGCTTGTACTCGATCTTGCCATCGCCCGTGGGGGTGCTGACGCTCGACGGGAGCGAGCCCTCGAGCGTGTAGGTGAAGGGAAAGTTGTGCAGGCCGGCCTTGAGCGTGTGGGTGTGTCGGCGGCCGCCAGTCGCTGCCTCGAGAAAAGTCCAGTGGTTCTCGACGAGGTTGTGCGTGTACGAGTGGCTAGAGTCAGAAAAAAAGTTGGAGGTTGCGGGCAAAGCCGCTGGTGGTGTTTCGGACATTGCGGACGAGGGTCACAGAGTCATCGAGCACCACGCGCTAATCTGTTGCCGGCGGCCGGACTCGCGGCGGCCGTCACAGTGTGACACGGTGGCTGCGACAATCTCGCCAACAATAGTCCAGGAGCAGAAGAAGCAGAAGAAGCGGGAGCACCGGGTGGAGCACGCTGAGACGTCGAGCCGTGAAAGCTATACTCACTTTGAAGCGTCCTGGAAGTGGACCTTTGCCTTTCCGTGGAGGGCCAGCGAGACCTCCTTGATGTTGGTCGACTCTGCGAGATACAGCGAGACGTAGCCGGAGAGAATCACGGGGGCCATGTCGCCGCCCTGGCCGCGGAGGACGAGGTTGTCCGAGTCGAGAAAGATCTCGAGCGGGTTGGACGGGGTGGCGGCGGGGGCCGCGGGGGGTGAGATGGGGGCGCTGGTACTGCTGGGTGGTGCCATTGCGGCGGACGAGGTGCAAAGGAGGGACGAGGCGTTGCCCATGCTGGTGTTGGGGGCGAAGCTTCCGGGCGAGTCGACGAGACCGCCGCGACTACTGCTTGCGCCTGTGAGGGAAAAGTAGTCTGCGAGAGGGTCGAGGGCTAGCGGGGAGGCGACGGCGTGAGCGGGGGAGAGGAGGGTGGCATTGAGTGATGGAGAGGGTGGACGAGATGCTGGGCGCGAGACTGGGCGCGAGGCAGCGCGCGACGATCCGCCGAGCGCGGGGGTGCTGATATGTGATCCGGATCGCCACGGCATGGTGCTGTTGTGCTTCGGAAGCGGTCAAAGTGGTGCCCGGGGGGAGAGGGCGGGGATAACCTCGAGGCCGTCTGGCGGTGGCTGCTGACTGAGACTTTGGGTGCGGTGTGTCAGCGCGCGGCGAGATTATGGCGCAGTGTCTGAGGCTGAGACGACGCGGCGTTGGCAGAGAGAGAGAGAGAGAGAGAGAGGAATGCGAGGACGCGGGGGCGTTCAGAGCAGGCGAGGCAGCTAGCGAGTGAGTGTTAGTGGAGCGGGCAGGGCGGTGCCGAGGCGGAGAGTGAGGCCGATGCGGGGCGGGTCGTCACCGCGTGTGTTGTTGGTGCAGCAGAGTGCGAGTACGACGAGGACGAGTACGGGCACGGAGCAGGCAGTGTTCTGTAATGAGAGAGAGAACAAGAACAAGAGATCTCGGTGTCGTCGGAGCGTGTGCAGCTGCTGTGCGAGCGCGGTCGAGGCCTGGCGGAATGTTGTCGTGGACGTTGCGGGGGCCGTGGACGCTGGGCTCAGGGCTGTGGTGATAACCGCTGGTGGTGGTGGTGGTGGTGCTGTGCGGGGAATGGAGCTGTGCGGGGATACAGAGTGCGCGGTGCAGGCGGTGATGGATACGACGAGCGCGGTGAGGGCAGTGAGGTGGTGGTGAGAGGTAGAGAGGTGGTGAGAAGAGGATAGTGTTGAGATTAATCTCGGAGTGGTGCCGGGGACGAAAAGTTGAGGAAAAACAAAAATAGTGTGTGCTGTGCAGGGCGTGTCCGGGACTGGCGGGCCGAAGAGTGTGGTGGTGGTGGTGACAGCGATAGTAATGGTGGTGATGGTAAAGATAAAGAGTACTGTTGTGGATGATATCCTCGTCGTCGTCGTCGTCGTCGTCGTCGTCGATGCGATAGCAGCGTGGGTGGTGGTGGTGGTGGCGACAGAGAAAATGTTTATCTGTTCCAGTGACGGGCGAGAAGATGGCGGAGAATTACACCCCGGCTGTGGCTGCCACCGTGCTCTCTCTCTGTCTCTCGGCTTTCCACCCAAGAGTGGGTCGCCGCTCTCGGTCTGGCCTGGCCTGGCCTGCCTGGGGGTGACCAGGGATGCCTGCGCTCTTTCCCTCGCAATTGTGGCGCACCTCTCTCGTCATCGCTTGCAGGCAGAGGCTGCGGCTGCCGCTTTGTCACATCGGCCCGATAGCACCCAGCCCCACCCACCCAGCCAGCCGTCCTCGCTGTCTCACCTTGCCACTGCTGCTGCTGCTGCTGCTGCTGCTGCTGCCACTGCCACTGCATGACAGGCTGACACGGGTCGACGACGTCGTTTATCCCACGCTCGCTTTGCTCTCTCGAGACAGGCGGTTCGAGGGCAAAGAGAGATATCTTCCTGTTCTGGGTCTGGATAATATCCGCCGCCGCCTCGTTATCGCCGCGCGCCAGAGCGTCCAATCCAATCTCCCCGGCTCACTCTCCGATGGCGCGATGGGTGCGCGATAATGATAGCTGCTGCTGCATGCATGCACTGTAGCGAGACTCTCCGACCCGCGACACGGATCTACGGCCGAGACTGGCTGCTGCAGGCTGCAGGCTGCAGGCTGCCGGCGCGCTCTATCACCACCACCACCACCCAAAATTGAAAGATTCAAATTTCCCCGACGCCGGCCACCACCACCGACACCCACTCCAACACTGACCTCACTTTAAACTCTATTTCTAAGCTTTCCGACACGTGCAAAGGCGCGGTCAGCGGTCATGGTCACGGTCACGGTCAGCGGGCTGTAGTGCGCGTGCATGCGTGCGTGCGAGCGAGTTGTCCAAAAGCTGCCTCCAAACTCGCATTATTGCGGCGCAAAGCTGCCTCCAAACTCGCATTGTTGCGACGCAACCCCCTCAGCACCACGGTCGTCGGTGGCAGCGGCAGTGGCAGCGGCAGCGGCAGCTAGTGGCGACGGCACAGCGCAGTCCGATATCGGCATGGCTGCGCAGCGTCCAAGCCCGAGGCGGCGGCGACCGGGTATACCTGCTAATTCATCCACGCCTATTCTGCGGATGTCTGGTACATCCGACTGCCTGCACTTGCAACTAGACTGACTACAAGTGCTCACCTCGGTCACCGCGTGCGCGCGCGGCTGCCCGCCTCGGGCGGCCGCACCTTGATCTCTATCTCCATCTCTCGATATCTCTACACGATATACGATACTACTTACAGCCGAGCACGTGGGCGAGCCCAGGAGCGGCACCGCCATTGCCGCAGCCCAGCACGCATGCCAGGCACAGCATGCCGCCGGCTGCGCCGCCGGCCATCCAGGTCGGACGCCCGCCGCCCGCTGTCTCCGGCGTCAGTGGCATTGCGACGCGGCACGCTGCGCGCTGCTGGGACAGACACGAGGCCTGGGCATGTGCTGCGTGGCCCGGAATAGCGACGGGACGCGGGCCGGGCGAGTCCCGAGACGGCGACATGGCGACGGCGGCACACTCGAGGGGGTCGGTCTGAGCTTCAGAGACGTCCACCGGGACCAACACCTGCGACCCTGCAGCACTCGGCCAGCAGCAGGGACGGTAGTGAATGCGAATGCGAATGTGAATGTGAATGTGAATATGGCTGCGGCTGTGGCTGCAATTGCGTTTACCGTCTGTCGCGATGGCGACGCAAGTGTATCATGATACAGGGAACGAGCAAAACGGGCAGAACGGGCATCATGGCACGCACGTTGCTGTTGCCGTTGCCGTCGTTGCCGTTGCCGCGGCGCAGAGTCCAGGCCGCTTAGCTCTCTCTCCTCTTATCTCGGCGCCAACCCCGCCGAGCACCCTGGTTTCCAGTGCCCAGCCGTGCTGCCAATCACCGCTGGTGCGCCCATCGCCCGCGCCGTCACTCGTCAGACGTCGTCGCGCGCGGCGTCTTGCTTCGCGGCCGGGGTCGCACACCTGCCCTGCGTTTCCTGCCCTCGTCCCTGCATGCCGCACCCCTGTGCAAGTCTATTAGTGCCCAGTGGCGCGCTAGTGTGGGTCGCTGCATGCTATCTATCGCAATCTACACGACGGCCACAACTACGGGACGCCGGGAATCCGGCAGTGGCAGTGGCAGTGGCAGTGGCAGGGCAGCCAGCGCCCAGATCTCGCCTCGCAGCATGCATGCGGCGTGCCACTGCCACGGCCTGGCAGGCAGGCAGGAAGCCCCGCGCCGCCAGCCCTGATCACCACGGCGTCCTGGCTCCTGAGCGCACTGGCCAGCCTGTGATCGCCGCCCGCCCGCCCGCCGCGCTGTGCCGCTCGCCGCCGGGTCGCCGAAGGACCCCGAAGGACGCCGACACGGCTCCGGCCGACCCACTATCCGCCGCCGCCCGCGATAGATAGCGCATATCAGGGCGCGCGGGCGGGAATGCGGCAGTGCGGGGGCGGCAGCGGCGGCGGCGGCGGTGGGCCGTGCTTCCCTGCCGACCCCACCTGGACGCGGCAGTGCGGCAGGCAGTGGTCTGCGGCTGCGGGCACGCGGCATTCCAGCGTGCGGCTCGGCGTCCCGATTCCTGCGATTCCTGCGAGCCTGCGATGCCTGCGCTGCCTGCGATTCGGCACGACACCCTGGGCTGTGGGCTGTGGGCTGTGGGCTGTGGGCTGTGGGCTGTGGGCTGTGGGCCGCGATCGTGGGATGTACCGGATCGGGAGCGCGACTATCGTGGGGCATGGCCGGCATGGCCGGCGCCACACCACGCGGCCACAGCCCCGGCCACGGGCAGCTGGCAGATAGCGATTAGCGATCGATGCCACTGTGCTGGACTGGGAACGGGCATCGCGATCGGGATATCGGGACTGATAGTGGGTGGGTGGGGCGGCGGGCGACAGGGCGTGCCACTCGTGGCACCGAGTGGCACGAGGCCGCGGCCTGCACAGCAGCACGGCAGCTGCGATCGCTCGCGATGCCATACTGCCGCGTTCCGACGTTGCTACGTTCCGACGTCGGTTCCCGCGGCGAGCAGCGCCCCCGCGGCAGCCAGCCGCGAGCCGCCAGTGGCCAGCAGCCAGCAGCCGGCAGGCAGTGGCATGGCCGGCGTGCAGCCCGTGTCCCGCGTCGCGCGCTGTGGTGGATACTGAGAAGAGTGGGCTCCGTCCGACTGCGCCCGCTGCCCCGCTCTCCCCGCTGTGCTCCCCTTTGCCGTCCCCGCCACACCCACCCTCCGTCTCGTGCTCCGTGGTTCATGGTCCATGTCCCCGCCGTCTCCCCGCGCGCGCCGCGGCTGCCCTTTCCACTGTCTATTGTCTGTTCTCCATCGTCCACTGTCTATTGTCCGCTGTCCATTGCCCATTGCCCATTGATCCTGGCTCAGTGTTCGTCCCCCCCCCCCCCCCTCCCCGCCAGCTCTCAGTCTCTTGACCATATCATCAGTGACAACAACAACAACAACAACATCAACAGCAACATCAACAACAACACCCCGCGGTTGTTATCACCCACTTCTCCCAGTCATCTATCGCCCACCCTTCATCCATCTCATTCCCTAGGACACATTCTCAAACAGTAAGCATGCGAGGACCCACTCCACTATGCTGACCCCCAGTGAACAAGGTCAAGTCCGCCCTCTCTACGGGGTCGGGCAAGATAACAGGCGTCTTCAACTCCCGCCGTATCATCGGCAACAAGGACGCCAACGACCTCGAGCGTCTCAGCAATGCCGCCGAGGCTGAGCGCCAGGCGTCTATGACCGGCCGCCAAGAGTCGAGCCTGAACCGCATTCACATTGTGATCCACGGCACCTCGGCATTCTTCACCTTCCTCGCCATCTGCTTGACCGGAGCTGTTGCCGCTTTCCAGGCCAAGTGGGTCAAGGTTTGTGAGTACACGCCGCTATCGTCTTCTCGCACTCGCTAACGACGTCCCAGCTGGAGGAACTGGCTTTGTCCTCTTCCTGCTTCTCCTCACGCTCATCCTCTCGTGCACGTTGCTCGTCATCCCCATCGTATACGATCGGTGAGTGTCCCTGCGTCCAACGCCAGGGGATGGTAATTGACATTTCACAGCTGGGACAAGGCACGCCGTCCGGCGCAATTCCTCGCACAGCCGCGCTCGGCCCTCATTCTCAACATTTTCGGAGGCTTCCTTATGATCTGCGTCGCGATTGTCACTAGCGCTGCAGGATTCGGCGGCGTGAGTTTCATCGATGGAGGCATTAGCTGACAACAGTACTGCAAGAACCTCGGTGGCTACAGCAGCAAGTCGAGCTCCGAGGACTCGTCCTCGTCTGGCTCCACCAACGCGAAGCGTGAGGACACCGCCAGCGAGGCGAATGGCGGTTCGTCATCGGACGGCGGTTCGTCGTCGGGTGGCGGCGACTCGACTCCCAAGGACATGTCCGGCTACGAGAGCGGCTATGCCGGATGGTGCCGTACCCGCCAGGCTTCTTCCATGTTTGCTTGGCTCTCCTTCTTCTGCTGGCTTAGTCTCGCTGTTCTCGCTGGTCTCGCGTTCCGCAAGGAGCGCCAGCTTGCCCGTCGCCGCGAGCCCGCATTCATCCCTCCTGAGGATGACGGCGAGGAATACGGTGTCGGACCTGGTGATGACATCTTTGCCGACAAGCACGAGGCTCCCAACCGTGAGGACCCCACTCCCCGTCCTATCCGCCAGGACTACTCGCGTATCCAAACTGCCGACAGCGCAATGGCCCGCCCGAGCGTTGACGCATACGGAGCCTTTGACGGCGACATGCCCGGATCCGAAGGCCGCGAGCAGCCCAGCCGGACAATGCAGATGGCCTACAGCGACCCTTGTGAGTACAGCCCTATCCTATCAGCGTGCGGTGGACAGTCAGGCTAATGTTTCAGATGCTCAGATCCGTCAGTCTGTGCTCAACGACAGCACGTACGGCCCGCCTTCGCCATCGTACAACCAGGCTCCTGCCGCCCCGCGGTACGGCCAGCCGCCTACCTACGGCGGCTACTAAAACCGACGAGAGGGAGACTGCTCTACACGACCTACATGATGCGCCGAGACGAGCGACAGACGAAGCAAGAAGAGAGGAAGTCACTGTACACTGTATACTTTGCAGATTCTGTTTCATGCAACTACCGGACACTACATTACATGCTCACGGCGAGGCCGAGACCCACAAGCGAGAGGAGCGAGATGTTGTTGAAGGCAGTCGCGAGGCCGTGGAGGCACGAGAACTTGGAGTTGGCAGCCTTCATCGCGGCAGAGGGCTGTCTGTCAGTGTTGGAATGCTGTTACACTCACGTTGGCAGCGTTGTAGGCCTTGCCCTCGGCCTTCTCGAGGTCGGCGCGCTCAACCGAGCACTTGGCGGCCTTGGGGCCGACGACGAGCCAGTTGGCAAGCTGGGGAACAAGAGCAGCAACAATCAAAAGACCCTGGACACCCTCCTCGAGCTGGTACCAGTGGGGGGCCTTGAGCGGGGACGAGAGCAGGACCGGGTGGAAGTAGAGGTGGGTGGCGAGGAGCGACGCGGTGAGGATGCTGGAAAAGGTAAAGTACTGGGGCTGGAGCTGGGCCTGGAGGCGGGAGAAGGTCTCGCGGTCGAGGGTCGTGTACTGCTTAATGGACGACTGCGGTGTGAGTATGGGGAGTGCGGAGCGAGGACGCGGCAGCGATGCGAGGGGAGCCGCGGGATGCGGGACTCGGCGGCCGCGCGGTGCGGGTGGGGCCGTCAGAGTACAGCTTGGGACATCATGGCACCAGCTTCTCCAGGACAACATCCGCAGCACGCTACGTGAGCGGCGTTTCTAATGGGACCCGCCCAACGTTGGGTCATCGCGGACGTGCTGATAAACGAGGAACGATTTGCGCAGAGGAGCGGGCCATCACTCGCCTGCGCAGGCACTGCATTGCCGGTGTGGCCCGTCCAAGTCCGCGGTTGCCCGCCGCATGCCGTGCATTCAGTGCAGTGGAGTGCCGAGGAGAACTCACAACGGTGTGGAAGACGTTGGTGCCGAGCGCCGTGCCCCAAGTGATGAGGTAGAAACCCTTGAGGGTGAACGGCGCGAGCGCCTGCTGGAGGATGCCCGCCATTGTTTGTGTTGTTGTTGTTGTGGAGTAGAAAGGGAGTAGCAACGAGAGGGTTGATGAATCAATCTATGTAAAGATGGTGTGGTTGACAAGGTGGTGGTGGATCGAATGGATCAGAGGGGGGGGGGGAGGGCCAATCGGTTGTGGTTGTCTTGGTGGCCTTAATTGACAATAACAATGAATATGAAACCCAGCCAGTTGTGGGGTGTGGGTGTGGGGTGGAGCTGGAACGTGTAGGACAGAGGATCCATCCCGTCCATGCCAGCACCATGATCCACCCAATAGATCCCGCTCGGAACGACCCCATCAAAACAAAAACAAAGTCACAGAGGGTCTCTTGTTCTCTTGCCTCCGCACAGTTCGTCGGCAGCCGATGTGCATACGCTCGGCTCCCTGTCCTGCCCTCGGGAGTCCACGGACGAGGGAGCAAGGGGAGCACACAATCCACAAGCTAATAAACCGCCTGCCGACCCACCCCACCAAGGCGTCTTCCATCTCGCCTTGCCACCCGCTACATGCCCGAACCAACGCAATACAAATGCTGCTCCGTCTGCACTCTCCGAGCTCCTTCAACAAGAGCGGCAAGAGATAGCATCATCCAGAAGGACATACATCAAGCTGACAAGAAAACGATACTGATTCTCGATGCAGCCGTCAATGTGCGCAGCGGCCTCGTTGTCGTCTCTGTGGCCTCTGTGACCTCTGTGGCCTCTGTGACCTCTGTGGCCTCTGTAGCCTCTGTAGCCTCTGTAGGCTCTGGCAGCTGAGGATGTTGTTGGTTGTGCGTAGTCTGACACTCGCGCAGGCTGCATCTGTCAACGCCAACGCACGTGCCCCCGGATACAGGCGGACGGGTAGGTTGAGCCTCCTGCAGGCTGCAGGCTCCTGAGTATCTGCGAGTGACAGCGACGACCTCGGACAGCCACTCGCCGGTACTAACATGACCTAAACCACCAGGAGCTATGTGCATATTGATAACTATAACGGGGTGCTGGGCCGTCTCGGCAAGATCAAGTCGAGCTCTTCCAAGCTGCGTCGATGTCTCCCGCCAGCTTTGACCCGGGGGGAACTTGAAGCCGCAACAGACGCAAGGGTCCGCTTCGTCCATCTCGAGGAATTGTACTGTGGACATGATGGGCGATTCCAGCGACAGGACCCGCTCATCTCTGGCATTTCGCGCGGCGATTCGCCTGGCTGTCCGTCGGTCCACCCGCCTCTTGGAGACCTTCTCCTTGGCCTGCTTGATCTTATATAATACCGGATCGGGCTCTAGTGTCCGGCGGCGGAGCTCGTACTCCCAGTTCGCCTTGAGATCGTCTACACTCTGCTGGGCTTCGGCTTCATAAGGCGTCCCTCTTGCTGATTTCAAGCGGGTCTCTCGTTTTCTGAGATCGCAGTTGTACGAGTACGTGCCCATGCGGTAGCGTTCGGGGCCAAGGGCCTGGATGGCGTCTAGCAATACCGCAAGCTCCTCTTCGAGGTCACGGACAGCCTGTTCGGCGGCAGGGTCGTCGTCGTCCGCCGTAAATGGTAGGTCCCCGTCGTCTTCGGGGATCGGGTAGCGATGGAGCGCGGTGTACGGTCCTGGGTTGGAGCTCAGTTCGTTGTCCACGGCCATCTGAATGGCGATACCAGCATCCGTGGCCGACATGGCATTGTCGTCCGTCACCTGGGATGATGAGTCGCTGTCGTTGCCGAGGTCGGGGGTCGCCTCGTCTGAAGCGTTGGGCGCGGACATGTCCCTTAGAGAGCCGTTTTCGTCGTTATCCTCTGCTTCGTCGTTTTCGTCGTTATCCTCTTCTTCGTCGGAGAACAAACATTGAATTTCGTAGTCACAGAGGAACACGTTGATGGTCTCATCGTCGTGGTACTCGATCTCAGTCGTCGCGACTTCGCCCACTCCCCTGCCGACACCGACGAGCTCGAGATTGGTCTCACCGTCCCTCAGTGCGTTGAGGATCCACAGCGCGCGGGCCTCGCCTGTCTCCAATGGAGGCAATTCGTCGTCGAAGAAGATCCTCGTCTTATGCGTGCCATCTTGCCGGCGGGGGATTTGCCCCCGGACTCGGTGGACAGTGAGCCGCTCGCCGGTCGGCCACATGCCAAGTACCCACGACCGGTTCCTCCGCCTCGCCATGCGCAAGTTCGCCATAAGCACCTTATTCGCCGGATTGATATTGCCCCCCATCATGTGGTACAAATGCTCGAGTTTGCTGACCTCACGCGGCCAGTGAATGCAGACATCGGTCGGTTTGCCGAATGCGCTCTGGACGAGGTGGTGGAAGGGGAAGTATACGCTTGGGTGGCGCTTCTCGTAGCCGTTACAGGGAGCGCCATAGATATCGCCAAAGAGTTCTTCGTAGTCGAACGCATAGCGATTGGCTCGCTGACCAATTGATAGGTGGGTGAGGTTAGGAAACACTTGCTGCTGGGCGTTCCGGTGGTCCTCCTCGTCGGGATCAAAGTCGGAGTCATCATCATCATAGTCACACTCGGAGCTGTATGTCCTGCTGTCCTCCGAAAATGTTGCCTTGAACAGGTCGCGCACGAGGCCGAGGCGGGGGACTTCGAGGATGATCAACGTTTTGCAGTGGGCCAGGAACGCGAGTCGAGTTCCCAAGATGTGCTCGCGTTGGACGCTGCGACGATCTCTTCCTCGTTGTACTCGTCGTCGTCGTCCGTCTCTGCCCAGTCGTCCCATTTCGGATAATCGATAAGAAACTCTGCCTCGGTGTAGTAGTCGGGATCGAGGTATTGTCCCAACTCGTCGGTAAACTTTCGGATTCTCGCCTCGTACTGCCGCCTAGTAAGGCTCCTGGTCCGGTAGCCGCGGACCTTCCGGGGCAGCCCTGCAAAGATTGCATCTGACCCGTTGCGTGTGAGGACGAGCTCGCGGTAGAGGATTGGCGTGACCGCGAGATTGGTCTGGTGGGAGCACAGGGCAAGGTTCGCGAGGGTTGCGAGCGACGCTGTTGTGGCTAGCTCGGTGGCTACAACCACGACGAGCTCAGAAGGTAAGGAGCGCGACCTCCTGCGGTGAGAATGAGTAGAGATAGAGAATGCGGGGGACGAAAAGATGAGAGGACGGCGCTTTAAGCAATGCACCTTGGGACGTGGTGCGCGGGTGTTGTCTTGAAACGGCCTTGTGACTTGGAGGCAATCTCCAAAGGTTGTTGCATGTTCGCTTCCCGATGCTTCGCATCACTTTCCAGGTCTCGGCTTTCGTACATTGCCCGCCTGAGTGTTTGCACACAGTCACACAGATAGTGTGGAGACGCTCGGACACCCTCAGGGCGACGTTGATCCTGATCTAGTCTTCGGCTGCAGACGCGCTCTGGAGCGGGTGTTCAATGACGTGGATAGAGGCTCATGAGAGCGGTGTACCGACTTGAACACCCGTTCCGCCCGTGGCCCATTCGACATCGCGAAGTCCATCTGCCATAATCGTTCTCAGGGAGTGGGAGCCGTTCGTTGGCTGTCGAGATCCGTCATCTGCGTCTCGGTCAGTCCAGCCTCCACGGAGACTATCGACACTCACGCGTGTCGGCCTTTTGGCTGGTGCGTACCCGCATTGCTCGCCCTCGTCTGTCTCTTGATCCTCTGGGGTATCTACAGCCCCCACATGGACACTTTCGCTTCCGAACAATGTCGCTGCTGTCGGGCAGGGATGACGTTAGCAATCTCACCTCTCCATCTCGGCAGACCAAGTGTCAATCAGAATCAGAATCTTCTTCTCCACACGGGGCTTGAACAACATGGGGATAACATGAGAAGACACATTGTCATACGGATTAGGCGGCCTTGGCTGACTGGCTGGCTTTCTCAACTGCGAGGCACACTAGCGGCTTGAGGTTGCGGAGCTGGAGCGGCAAAGGATGGACGCCCTAGCACACGGTTAGCGCCAGCCACGGAATGGCAACCCACCGAGACCTGCTGTCCCAAGTGCTGCACTTGTTCCAGAAGGAACCGACGGTGTTGACTTTGTAGGAGGTGCAGGGCCCGCGCCGCCCGCTGCCGTGCTAGTATTCTGGAGGTGGTGCTGGAACGAGTTTTGCGGTGGTGTCGCCGAGCCAGAGAGGTAGTCGGCCAGTCCGGGAAACCTGGACGAGGCGTTGGCCGCTGAGGTAGTCGACGACGCGGCGAGGGCCGCCGGTGTTGGCTTGGTATCGGCAGCAGACGCGGCCGCGCCAGGTGTCAGACCGAGGCCGAGCACATTCGACCCCGGTACATGTCGACCGTGTCCATTTGTCAACTTACCGTCACCGTTAGCCTGTAGTGATGACGGGGGCTCTCGGCGGGGTATTCCGTACGCTTCAGATCCAAACGGCTTTCGCGGCGGCACGGATAGGGATGATGGGCCGGCGACGGACGACGGCGCCGCTGTCCTTGCGGGGGTGGGGTTGGTGTGCGCTGGCGGCCGGGCTGGCGGCCGCGTTGGTTGCCGGGGCGGTGGGGCAGTGTACTGATGCCGCCTGTCTGCCTCGAGCGCCTCTCCTTGCTGCTGGAGATAGCTCGCAGGGTGCTGCTGCTGCTGCTGCTGTTGCTGTTGCTGTTGCTGGTAGTATGCGCCAGACGACGGTCCAGCATGGGAGTTGGCAAACATAGCCGGCGACGCGTTGCGAGACGCATGCTGCTGGGGCTGCTGGCGGCGAACCTGTTTATTAGCTGACGCTCGGTAGGTTCAGCCACACGTTCACTCACATCCATCAGCTGCAGATCGCGCAGCGCGTCCTCGGTCGACAGCTTCTGCGGAACGGCTCCAGCGGACCAGTTGAACGGGCGTGGGGGCTTCTCCGCGCGGGGCACGGCTTTTGGGACCTTTGGTGTCTCGATTTCATTCTTCTCGCGCGCGAGGCGGCGGCGTTTGCTCCAGGTGTGCTCAAACTCCTCCCAGTGGATCTGATCGCGCTGGTCCTGACTGTCAGCTGCGGTTCAAGCCAAGCGGCGTACCGTCCATGTGCTCCACGAAATCTTCTTCTCGACGTCGCGCCAGATGGCCAGGTCGTTTAGCGACTCTTCGTACCGCCGCAAGGCGATCTCGTGCAAACGCTCTCGTCTCGACTCGAGAACCTTGTTCAACTCGAGGAGCGCGGGGTGGGTGCCTGGCGGTCAGTTCAGAGTCGGTGGGACAATCTCACCATTCAGAATCATCTCCTCTTCGCGGGCAGCCTCCTCCAGACGCTCGACATAGAGACGATCGCGCAGTGCCGCAAACTTGATCTCGAGAGCGAGGAGAGCGCGTGTCGCTTGGGGTGTGGGCGGTGCGACGTGTTGGGACGAGCGTGACGGTTGCGCGGCGGGGGAGTCTGAAAGTCAGCGCAGGTTCATTCCTCGCATACGTACCTTCCTGGGCTTCAGCCTCCTCCTCCTCCTCGGCGGCCTCGGCACCACCGTTCACGACGACCTCGGCGTCGACCTCTACCTCAGCCTCGGGTTCAGCATCGGCGGCTTCCTCGGCTTCCAAATCAGCGGCAGTACCTTCCTCCGCCTCGGCATCGACCCCCAGCTCGGCATTGTCGATGTTTGTAATGAGCTCCTGTTTCACCTCGACGTCGTCGGCGCGCATTGTTACGTCGCCAGCTTCGTCCTCATCGTCGGCATCGTCGGCATCGCCATCCGCAGTGGGGTTGGTCGCGGTCACCCCTGCGGGCCCGTCATCGGCAGCGTCGAGGTCTTCGTCCTGATCCATGGGCTCGTCCTCGTCCTTTCCAGCATTGTCCTCGCCCTCTGGTAACGGGGAAGACGGCAGGGCTTCGGAGCGAGGGGGATCGGAAGGAGGGGGGGGTGTGAGGGAAGGCGAGGGCGAAGCTCTATTCCTGTTTATTGTCAGCACTGATGCATCGCCATCCGTCGGGCCGTGCCGAACCATACCAGGCCACGTACCGTTTTGTTGAGACTGGACGTGGTGCTTCCTCGTCGCCATCATCGTCGGCAGCTTCGTCGTCGTCGCCATCCTGAGGCTCGGCATCCGGGGCTTCGTCGTCGTCGTCTTCATCATCGCCTTCATCTTCTGTGAGCTCGCTCTCTGTGAGCGGATCGGTCAAAGTGGTTGGGCTGCTGCCTCCGATAAGGTCGCCGTCGGCATCATGTGTTGGGGCGGCAGGCACGCCGAGATCGAGCCGGGTAGGCGGCAGGACGCCGTTGACGGTCGGGCCTGTCACGGGGGACGGGGATGCCGACGACAGCGGGGATGATGATCTCCGCGGCGCAGACATGGATGCGAGGGGTGTTCGTCGTCTGTGAGGAGGCAGGCGGGGGGAACGACTGGACCCCGACGCGTTCGGTGGGCCTGTTGCGGAGGAAACCGAGGAGGTGGGTTGGTGGTGCTTGGAGTGCTGTGATGGAGGTGGGTGTCACGACGGGGAGGAGGTAGAGCAAGGTGTGGGTAGCTTGCTTGCTGGATGGATGTGATGGAGGGATGGAGGGATGGAGGGAGGGAGAGAGAAGAATTGCGGTGGTGGTCAAGGTGGTTGTGGTGGGGATGGAGTGGATGGATGGATGGTGGATGGGTGGTGAATGATTGTGAGACACAGTGGTGGTGGTGGTGGTGGTGGTGGTGGTGGTCGGCGGTCGCTGTTGGTCGAAAGGGAAGCGCATCCATGCATTGCAGCCCACAGCCGCCTAACCCAGCCCAGCCAGCCAGCCCAGGTAGAGAGGGCCCATCGGGCTCTGTGATTCCGGCCGGTTCTAATACATCGTCATCAACCAACTTGACTTGTACTGCCCATCCGACACTCCACCCTAGCTGGCAGGCCTAACTTTACATAATATGTGTTCCGCGCCTATTCATAAACTTTCCGTTGGTGCACGCCTAATATTTATCTGCTTACGTATTGCGATTCCAGCAGCTGGCCTTCTCTCTCTGTCATCAGTCTCCCTTGCTGGTCGACGCTGGTCGCACAACAAGACAACTGGAATGAGCACATGCACCACAACAAACGACCTGAACCTGCTGCATAATGTGAGAAGGGGCGGCGGACGTGAGGCGTCAGACCACACGGAATCCTTCTTCACTCGGGCGTGGCAGCTTTTCCTTCGAGACCCGCTGCCTGCCCCCCACCCCGTCAGTGACCGAGTCCGCGAGTCAGCGAGGTTCCCTGGGTGAGAGTGCCGGGTGTGGCTGGGGCTCGATTTCTGAGATGCAAAGAATAGAGAATATACGAGATGGAGAGATGGAGAGAATGGCAGCAGCATGTGAGTGCTGAGCAAGCAGTGTCAAAGGGGATGGCACCAGTCGGGGGGAGGTGGACTGGTCAAGTGGAGGTGACACTGCACAAAACACCCAGCCAAGGTGGATATGCCACATTGGTAATTCCGAAATTCCGATTATCCCTGTCAGGGTGAGCAAGGCAAGTGGTGGCGTCGACAGCGGCGGACGACGAGTCGGCTGGGCTGCTGCAACTCACCCAGTGACTGCTGCACTGCAGTGCACCACGGAATATGCTGGGTGCAAAGCTAGGGTGGGCGCCCCTACTACGCTGGGCGGGCAGCGCTGGCTGGTGGTGGCTGGTGCAGAGACACCAACCACCGCGCTGACAAGGCTAATACTCATTTTTAATAATTTTAAATCGGCAGGCAGCACAGGAGATCAAACCCGGGGTAATTAGAAAACTGTTTTGTAATAGTAAAAAGACACACCGCCACTGCAGAGCCCCGTCAGCCAGCCAGCAGCACCACCCACAGGACCACAGACCAGCCAGCAGCACCCCGTGCAAGCCCTCTCTCCCTCTCTACTCGCTCTCTGACTGTCCTTCTCTGACGTTCTCCACATCCCCTTTCTCGAGACGAGAATCACCCTCTTGTCGTCTTTTCTCTCTTTCTCTCAACACTACCACCACCGCCTTCACTCACTCTGTGAGTATCATTCGCCGACGTCTCCGACGCTATCCCTCCCCCCGCCACCACCGCCCCCGCTGTTTCTACCCCCCCCACCTCTCCACCGCCGACGTCCTTCCTTCGTGTGTGTTTGCTGACAGTATTCCCTTTACTCGCCACCGATCGACAACGGCCTTGCTTCATCTCCTTTCTACATCTCTGCTCTCCCAGCCACGACACCCTCTCTCGTGTAGATCTTCACCATGGCCCTCAAGCGCATCAACAAGGTTCGTTTCGTCGTCGTGGCCAACTGAATAGGAGGGTTGTGCACCGCGTCAGACCGCCGCGTGCGCACGCCCTAACTGGCTGATCGCACGCTCCTCCCTCCGTCGTGTGACGCTACTGGCACTTGGGTCCGCAATACCCTTGAACACCGCACAGCACCACCACACCTCGCAACGCCAAGGCGCTGACAGATCAACAGGAGCTCCTCGACCTCGGACGCGACCCCCCGTCCTCGTGCTCCGCCGGCCCCATCGGCGACAACCTTTTCCAGTGGCAGGCGACGATCATGGGTCCTGTATGTTCATGCTGACGTGTCGACGACGACGAGCGACATTCTTGCTGACTCTGTCCTAGAGCGACTCGCCCTACTCTGGTGGTGTCTTCTTCCTGTGAGCACGCGCGCGCTTGCGCTTCTCGCCCTGATCGCCTTCAACTGACCCACCAGCTCCCTCACCTTCCCCACCGACTACCCCTTCAAGCCCCCCAAGGTCTCGTTCACCACCAAGATCTACCACCCGAACATCAACGCCAACGGCTCCATCTGTCTCGACATTCTTCGTGACCAGTGGTCGCCTGCTCTGACCATTTCGAAGGGTAAGTTTGCACCGTCTTTGGTCGCGTGCCTTGTGCTCACCTCGTCCTAGTTCTCCTTTCGATCTGCTCGATGCTCACCGACCCCAACCCCGACGACCCCCTCGTTCCCGAGATCGCTCACGTGAGTCTTTTGAACCGCCGGTACTGCATAGAGCGTCGATAACTGACACCCACCAGACCTACAAGACTGACCGCCCTCGCTACGAGGCTACCGCCAGGGAATGGACTCGCAAGTGAGCATTCCTGCACCGTCTTGGCACCATTTCAGAGCTAACCCTCCCAGGTACGCGACCTAAGCAGCACAGAGAGAAGTCAGATGGGCTATGCACAGCCTCCACTACTGTCTGTCGTTTGTGTCGTGTTGCATCCTTCGTGTCTGTGATCCTGGCTGCGGGCTTGGCGAGTTTTCTCTCTCTCTCTGATATAGGGGTCGTGTAAAGATCGGTGTCGTGCGGCAAAGGGCAAAGACGCTTCTGCGGCTGGCCCCTTTCGCTGTCGTCCACCAGAATCGCACTCTCTGCATTACGATGCACGTCGTCGTCTTTCAACTAACCTGCCTTTGTTCGGCGCAGCTCGCAGGTGTTGCTAGCCTTCTGACTTACTTCCTCCTTCCACCTTGTTATCAGAAGTGTAGCGGGTGTTTGTGGGGCTGTCACTCACTAATATCAACTCTTATCACTTTTTATCGCCGATGCCGTCAACCAGATCTTCCCCCTCGACCTCAGTGTCCAAAGTCTCCATCCCTGCAATCCAGATACCTTCCTCTCTCCTTCTGCGGCGCTTGTCCCCGTTTGCCTGGAGTGAGAATACTGCGCGCTCCCCATGCTAGCGCTCCCCCTCAGTCGTCCTTGTCCCCATTTTGTTTGTCCACAAGCCATGTCCGTCTGCTCGCCGTACATTGTCAACTTCCCAGTGCACGATCACCAGCACCCCACGCCAGGCCACCATGAACGACTGCGCCTCCACGCGCCCATCCCAACCTACACACTGATCTCATTCCGAAGCCCGCCCGCCACACCGCTCTACCGGCACTCGCCCGTCCGCCCTCACGCCCGGGCGCCCGCACGTGATAGCCCGCCACCGGGACATGCGGTGGCAGCAGCGTTGCGTCGGCACATGAAACACGGGGACCAGGCGGCCTGTGTCACTTTCTTTGCCTTCCATCTCCAGACTATGCTTGAGCCCGAGCGCACTGTCGCAGCTGCAGTGGCAGCTGAGACTGCAGCTGGGCCTGCAGCGCGTCACCGCGTATCGGCTGTTAATTACGGCCTGGTGGCGCACCGACACACGCCCAGGGCATTAGTGGCTGTCGAAGCGCAACCGGCGAGTGGCAAGTGGCATGCAGCTGCACACACCGGACGTGGTCGGGTTATCCACGCTCCGCGTCCGGTGCCGCCATGTTGTGTACTGACGCTGCCCCCTCGCTCACTTGCTAATGGCCTCAACCGCTATGGAGGGTGACCGCCGCGACCACCAGACCGTCATGGCGAGTGCGGTAGCAAGCGCAGGACGTCTTGCCCGAATACTGTCATGAGTTCGGCCTCTCAAACATGGACCCTTCAGCAGTCATTATCACTTGCAACTCTGGTCCTTGTGGCATTGCGTTCTTCTCTCGTTCGGTCGTCCGGTCCCCGAGAGCGACAGCGGCATGGCATTCTCCACCGCGGAGACCACCCCGAGGACGATGCGTCGACACTGAGCGAGGAGCCGAGCGTGGACGGCCTCGGGGCCGACAACCGGTGCCTTGTCCGCGCATGGCGCAGCGAAACGACAGGTGCAGGCTCATGCGCGCCGAGGACACGACGTGCAAGGCGCACCAGCGCAAGGCGCAAGGCGCAAGGGGCGCGCGGGCACTATCGCCTACTGGCGGTACGTGCAGCGCCAGCACCAGCGCCAACTCACAGCACGAGTGCCATTACTGTCACGACTATTCCGCCAGAACCCGAGCGAGGCCGACAGCTCGCCCCCGAGCCAGCGGGACGCCCCGCCGCCTATCGCTCTCCAGTGTTAGGACCACCTGCTGAGCTCGCGGGCCGAGCTTGCCGTGCTTGGCGAGTACTATACGAACACCACGCCCGCCGCCTCTCTCTGCCTCAGCGTCGCCGCTCCCCTTTCCCCCGGGCAGCGGGGTGCGTGCGGGTGTGGCCGTGTCCGTCCCACTCTCGTCCGTCGAGCTCAGCCCCGCCATGCCTGCGGCCGTGCTGAGGGCCACAGCTGCAAGCGGCCGCGGCAGCGCCGCGCCAGATGCCTGAAGGCAGCCGTGATACACCGGTGGCAGTAAGCGGCGTCTTCCCTCGCACTTTGGTGCAGTCTGCTGCCCCTTCCATACTACATAGCACTAAAGGTCTCAACAACTGTCATGTATCGTCTCTGCGTGCATTTGTCAGCCCCACACCCTTGTCTCTGCGTGCATTTGTCAACCCCACACCCCTGTCAGTGTTCCCGCGAGTCCCTTGCATCCGCGGGAGAGCAGCGTTGAGACATCTGCCCCGTGCTCGCCTCTGGGCGACAGCTATCTCACGCCAGTGCTGGCTATTCCAGAATCAAGCCACTCCCTCGTGCCCTTCCGCAGTGCGGATGCGGCTTCTTTCCGGGTTACTTCTTCGACTCTGGGCGGGGCCTCAACAGAGAGAGATATATATTACTGCATCCTATCGTGTCTATGACGACGGGCCGAGGACGAGGACGAAAGAAAGGGTGCACTGGGACGAATGGTACAGGTACGGAGTACGATACGGGTCAATTAGGACACATTTGTCATTAGATAGTAGCAGCAAGCAGCGGCGGAGAGGTAACAACGAGGGATACCAAGATCGGGGGATAACCGGGGAGCGCAAGCCGGAGGAAAGGGACAGAACGAAGGGCACCAGGAGCGGGAAGCAGCGAGGAGCGAGTGAGGAGGGACGGCGAGCAGGAGGAAGGGCTGAGAAGAAGACAAGGACGAGCGCGAGAGGGAGGCAAAGACAGAGATAACAAAGATAAGACAAGCCGCTCAAATCCAGGTATGTGGCCGTAGACAGGCGCTTGCGGTTACTCCTCGAGGAGCTTGAGGTTGCCCTTAAAGTATGCAAGCTAGTTGTCAGTTACCGCCAACGAGCTACCAACCGTTTCTACTCACCAGAAGCACGCGAAGGTCGTCCATGACGAACGGGATGACGACCATGCCGACAAAGTTGGCGGCGCGAGTGAGACGCGTCTCAATCTGTTTGTACGTCCGTTGCGCGAGCGAGTTGTACGCGGGTGTGCACGGGCCAGTGAAGCAGCGGAGGTGCTCATCAATGATTTGGAACGACGCAAAGAGCTGCTGGAGCAGGTCAATGTAGCGGTCGGGGTTGTCTGCTGTACGCGACATCTTGTCGACACGCGCGGACAGACGTGAACCCCAGCTGCTCTTCGACTTGCCCTTCCATGCACCAGTAGAGATGCCCTTGGACGACAGTGTCTTGTAGCTCGAGTCGAGTTCGTCGTCCAGGCCGTCGAGAAGTCCAGAGACGTGGTCGCCTACACGTGTTGCCTGGTCCTTTTCGGCTGCACTCAACCTCACAGGCTCAACGGCATATCGGGCACCCCGCACGCCCTCCAACAGCGGCGCACCGCTCGTCTTGATCGCCTCCAGGTGGGCGATGAGTGCCGCGCACACCCGGGCCTTTGCCTCCAGTCCACCGAGCCGAATCTCGCGCTTCGAGTTCTGTTTCCAACTTGCTGGCCTCCACATCGCCGAGTCGACATGGAGGAACGAGGTGATATACGCGCCGGGCTTGGTGGGGTCCATTGACGTGTACAAGAGCCGCAGGAGATGAAAGGGGCGATGTATCAGTTCCACTGGTTGCTGTTCCGGTTGCAGGGCGAGGTGGGCATTGCCTTGCAAACGGATGGGCGGCGCGAGAGTCGACTTGTACGTTGCTTGCAGTGGCGGCACGGGAGGGATCGAGATGTCGCTGACGCCGTTCAAGTACCCAAAGCCCTTCATTAGCGACAGGGTGCGGTGGCGGTTTGTAGCGTCCAGGCTGTCGGCGAGGGACCCTCTCGGCGACCCGTTGAGCTCGGAGATGGACGACATGGACTGGCCAGCGGGACGCTGTTGCCGCCGCCGGCTGATGGAGCCTTGGTTTGTGGATGCCATGAGAAGACGTTCATTGTCTGCTGTAGTCGCTGTGCGGGCGGGTAGCGGCGGCAACGGGTGGTCAGACTCGCCGCTTTTCCTTGGGGGAACGTCGTCATTCAACTCTGAGCCGTCCCCTGACATTGTATCATCGCCTTCGCCATCGCCGTCGACGCCATCGACTCCGGTTAGGTCCGCCTCCTCGTCTAAGCCTAGCGACTGCTTGGATGGGATCTTGCGCTTCCTCTTGCTGGCGCTCATAAGGGACGATGCTGCTGGAGAGCGCAGCGGTGTGCTTACTCCTCCGTCGCCGTTTGGTGTCGCGGGATCCTTCGGGATGAGAAGGGGAGAGGGGGTGGGTGGAGCGTTTACCGAACCGTTGAGAGGAGCGTCGATCATGAGTGCGCTCAGAGCAGCGGTTGCGTTCTCCTCATTCTCGCCACCTTCATAGGCAGACAGGAGCGTTATTCTTGCCATGTACGCGTCGTGCTAGATGATTAGCGTCGCTTTTGACGTGAGAAACTCACAATGCCGCGCAGAGTCCGCCCCTCATCCTCGTTCTTGCCCGCCCGCTTGGGATCCATCGGGTCGACGCCTACGCGCTCCATCACAACTCGTAACTTTGTGACGGCCTCACGGTAGGCGGCGAGGGCGCCGGCAACGTCGTTGCCCTTGTCCATCTCGACGGCCTTTTGGGCGAGATCCAAGGCCGTCTGGAGGAGCTGTCGGGAGGGAATACGGGGCTGCATGCTGGACCGTCTTGATCCGGCGTCGGAATTGCTGTCACCGCTTACGAGCTCGGGAGGCAGTAGAGATGCGAGGGCTGACGAGTCTGTAGGTGCTCGTGAGAGCAATGAAGATGCAATCTTTGCCGTGTCACCTGCGGGGTCTAATGCTGGGATGTTAGCACATCAGGAAAGTAACGTTGCTTGGGGGCAGTCAGCCGGTGCCTTGACCCTTCTCTAGTCGGCGCAGATACAGGCCGATGGCGCGCGTTGGCGCGGATCCATGACCTCGTCCGCGTGCGTGCCGATGAGAAAAAGAGTTGCCGCCAGTCGCGTGGACGTGGAAGCGGGGGTCGCGGGGCAAAAGGGGGGGGGGGGGGGGGACCACGACCCACCCAGACCGTCTCTGGCCACTGCCTATAACTTTTTCTCGCACCATTCCTCACTCTTCCGCTCTCCATCTCTCCCCAACTCTCGTTCTCGTGCTAGTCTAATCCCTAACGCGAGGCAGTCAAGATGGACGTGAGTAGCTCAACGACAACAACCTCCCCGACAGCGACAACAGCTCCAACCAGCACACCCTCCTCCCTCCCCGCACCGATCACTTCGCTCACACTCTCCCCAGCCCGCTTACGTCCAAAACCTTCACGGCCTCCTCGAGGCGACCATCGCCCCCGACACCAATGTGATCAAGCAGGTACGTTGCTACACATTTGGCACTGCGGGAAGCAGACGCGCGAGCACTACGGCAGCGAGCCCCGCTTGCACGCCCGCCGCCGAGCTGCTCCAGCCATTGCCAGCGCCGTGGACGCGCAGCTGACCATCTACAGGCGACCGCCACCCTCAACACTCAGTTCTTCAAGAACGCCCAGTGTATCCCCGCCCTCTACGAGATCGCCGGCACCTCGCCCAACGTTGCTGTGAGTGTCGAGAAATTTCTCCAGCCAAAACCCTTCTTTCCACGAGCACGGTGGCAAGGACAACGAGTCCCGAGCGGTAGAGCGGTACAGGGAAGGCACACTCGCCGTCTCTCTCTAAGCGTGGACGGCCGTGATTTTTCTCTCTCCAAGGGTGGAAACAGCTGCACTGGCCGCTCCGGCCTCCACTTGCTCCTGTGCTTGCTAGTGGCTCCTCGAGAGGCGTTCAGGAGTGGCCAGTATTTTTTCCAGCCGTCCTGGCTCGGTCCTCCACCTCACCCCCCAATCCATTTTGCTGTCGTTTGCATCAGCTGACAACGTGTAGATCCGTCAGCTCGCCGCTGTCGAGCTCCGTAAGCGTGTCTCGTACGGTGATGGCAAGCTCTGGAAGAAGACCCCTGAGCCCGTCCGCCAGCAGATCAAGACCGACATCCTGGGTCGTCTCACTCAGGAGCAGGCGTGAGTACCTACATCCCTCGCCCCCATTCGGGTGCGAGCACTTGGAAAGCCTTGATAGGTCAACGCGGGTGTGGCGCCTCAACTTTTTCTGTTGCATGCCCACACCACGGTCACTACATAAGGCCTCTACCTCATCTTGCTTTCCTCTTCTTCTTCATCTCATCACATCTCGCCTTGGACATCGAGCTGACTGGTCTAGTGCCATCGTCCGCCATGCCCTCTCCCGCACTGTGTCGGCTATTGCCGACATTGAGCTCACCTGCACTCCCCCTCAGTGGCCCGAGCTCATGCCTACTCTCTACGCCGGCGCTGTCTCGGCCGAGGTAGTCCAGCGTGAGATCTCCATCTACGTTCTTTACTCGCTCCTCGACACTGTTGTCGACACCTTTGAGTCGCACCTCAAGACCCTCTTCGAGCTCTTCTCCAAGTCGCTCATGGACCCCCAGTCGGGTGAGGTCCGCATGACTACCCTCCGTGCCCTTGCCAAGGTCGCCGAGTACATCACCACCGAAGACAAGCACGACATCAAGGCCTTCCAGGACCTCATCGTCCCCATGCTCAACGTCCTCCAGCAGGCTATCACCGACGAGGACCACGACGGTGTCAAGCACGGTTACGACGTCTTTGAGACCCTCCTCATCCTCGACACTCCCCTCGTCTCCAAGCACGTTGCCGAGCTTGTTCAGTTCTTCCTCGGCGCCGCTGCCAACCCCGAGGTTGACGAGTCGATGCGCTGCGGTGCCCTCAACGTCCTTGCCTGGATTGTCCGTTACAAGAAGTCCAAGGTTCAGGCCCTTGGCCTCGCCAAGCCCATCGTCGAGGGCCTTCTCCCCATTGGTTGCGAGGAGGACCCCGAGGACGTTGACGAGGACTCTCCTTCCCGTCTTGCCTTCCGCTGCCTCGACTCGCTCTCGCAGTCGCTCCCTCCCCAGCAGGTCTTCCCTGTTCTTTCGCAGCAGCTCCAGGCCTACATGTCGTCGGCCAACCCCGCTATGCGCAAGTCGGCCCTCATGGCCTTTGGCGTTTCGGTTGAGGGCTGCTCCGAGTACATCCGTCCCCACGTTGACCAGCTCTGGCCGGTCATTGAGGGTGGTCTCCGTGACTCGGAGGTCGTCGTCCGCAAGGCTGCCTGCATTGCCCTCGGCTGCATGTGCGAGTGGCTCTCGGAGGAGTGCGCTACTCGCCACGCCACCATTGTCCCCATCCTGTTCGACCTCATCGTCGACTCTGCCACCCAGAAGAACGCCTGCACCTGCCTCGACTCGTACCTCGAGATTCTCGGTGACGACATTGTCAACTACCTCCCCCTCCTTATGGAGCGCCTCCTTGTCCTTCTCGAGTCGGGCCCCGTCAAGGTCAAGATCACCGTCACCGGTGCTATTGGCTCGGCCGCCCACGCCGCCAAGGACAAGTTCTGCCCCTACTTTGAGGAGACCATCAAGCGTCTCATTCCCTTCATTGGCCTTTCGGGCTCCGAGGACGAGATGGACCTCCGCGGTGTTGCTACCGACACCATCGGCACGATCGCCGAGGCCGTTGGCGCTCAGCTCTTCCACCCCTACTTCCAGGACATGATGAAGGCTGCCTTCGAGGCCCTTACCATGGACAACACCCGCCTCCGCGAGTCGTCGTTCATCTTCTTCGGTGTCATGGCCCAGGTCTTCGAGGGCGAGTTCGCCGTCTACCTTCCCCAGTGTGTTCCCGCTCTTGTCGCCTCGTGCCAGCAGTCCGAGTCGTCGGACGAGTTCCTTGAGGAGGCTCTTGGTGGTGCCACCACCTCGGACGCCGCCGCCGCCTTCGGCACCGGTGCCCACGACAAGGACGAGGAGGAGGACCTTGAGGAGGAGACCGACCTTGACGCTCTCGAGGCCATGTTCTCCAAGGTCAACTCGGCCGTCGCCATCGAGAAGGAGGTTGCTGCCGACACCATTGGCGAGCTCTTCAACGCCACCAAGGGCGCCTTCCTCCCCTACATTGAGGAGTGCATCCAGGTCCTCATTGACCTCCTTGACCACTACTACGAGGGCATCCGCAAGTCCGCCGTCGGCGCCCTCTTCCAGTTCATCAAGACCTTCTACGAGCTCTCCGGCCCCACCGAGTGGGTCCCCGGAGCCGTCGTCAAGGTTCCCTTCCACGCCGACGTCAAGAAGCTCGTCGACCACATCCTTCCTCACCTCTTCGAGGCCTGGAAGACTGAGGATGACAAGTGCGTACCCGTTTCTGATCTTCCCCTCCCCTCCACCCATCATCTAGATGATGATAATACAACTCAGCTCACTTCGAAGCCCCTGCAAAGACAGAGGGCTACAGAGACTACTTTTTCATTTTATCTGAACCCCTTTCCATCCTCACATCTTTATTATTCAAGATGTTCTGTTGCTAACCATCAACAGGTCGGTCGTTATTCTTCTCTGCTCGGAGCTTGCCGACTCGATGAACAAGTGCGGTCCCGCTCTTGTTGAGGGCCAGCTCGACACCATCGCCACCCTCGCCATTGAGATCCTCGAGAAGAAGTCGCTCTGCCAGCAGGACCCCGATGGAGACGACGAGGCCGCCGGCGCCGACGCCGACTCCTCCGAGTACGAGTCTGCCCTCATCTCGAACGCCGCCGACGTCTTCGGTGCCATGGCCGCTGTCCTTGGCTCCGACTTTGCTCAGGCCTTCGGCAAGGTCCTTCCCCTCATCTCGATGTACGCCCAGCCCAAGCGCATCTCTTCGGAGCGCTCGATGGCCATCGGCTCGCTTGGTGAGGTCATTGTTGGCCTCAAGGGTGGTGTCACCGCCTTCACCCAGCCCCTCCTCGAGGTCATCTCGCGTGGTCTCCAGGACGAGGAGGCTGACGTCCGCTCCAACTCGGCCTTTGCCGCCGGTGTTCTTATCCAGAACTCGGAGCAGGACCTCTCGCAGCACTTTGCTGCCCTCCTCGGTGTTCTCCAGCCCTTCTTCCAGGTCCCCGAGCACTCCGCCCCTGCCGTCTACAACGCCCGCGACAACGCTGCTGGTGCCCTTAGCCGTATGCTCGTCAAGAACGCCGCTGCTCTCCCCGTTGACCAGGTTGCCTCGGCCATCATCTCGGTCATGCCCCTCCAGTTCGACCCCCTCGAGAACCGCGCCGTCTACGGTGCCATCTTCTCGCTCTTCCGCTCGCACCCCCAGGCCCTCGAGCCCCACCTCGACAGCCTCCTCCAGGCCTTTGCCTACAACCTTATGCCCGAGCACGAGGACGACACCAACGAGGAGACCCGCGCCGAGCTCCGCGCTCTCGTCGAGCACCTCAAGTCCTCTGTCCCCGACAAGGTTGCCGCTGCCGGTCTCTAAGCGCATAAGTGCAAAGTGACCAACCCACACCCAAAAAACAGCGAGCAATCATCTGGAGAGGAGTAGGTGTGCACCGCAACGACCCTAATGTCCCGGCCTTTGGCTCTGCAATTAATTATGTGAATACTCATACCCTCCATAGCTTTCACCCCCATGTAGACGTGCATTTCTGCTTTCATTTCATTTTTCTGGACAAGACATGTTGCAGTCGCAGTTGCCGTGAGGTTTGAGTTGTGACGGTTTTAGCGAGTTTGACAGTCCCAAGGGCGTTGCTCTGACCGTGCGCGTATTGAAGAGCCGAACAGGAGAGTACCTCAGAACATGTGGCAGGTCTCCTATCCTCCGCTTCCTCGCATGGAAGTCGGGTAACTGGAGCCAGCGCTTGCATGCTGCACCGGCACGTGATGTCGAAACGACAAGAGCTGAGACTGACGGCCCGCCGTCGCACGAGCCCCCAGAACGTGAGTTGGAATGGAGTGGTGACAACCTTGGCTTCATGTCTCAAGTCTCTAGCAAAATTGAAGGATGCATGCCCTGCTCGGCGCAGCAGCAAGCTCTGTCTGCACTCTCAGAGCAACGGTGCGGCCCGAGAGTCAGAGGTGGCGCGGTGGGCACCAGTCATCATCACGAGGATGAACAGAAGAGTCGACTTGCACAACTTGTGAGAGCAGCCACGCTGCGGAAAGAACTTGGCGAGGCAAGGAGGTATCAGCGTCCCAAGTGGAGATCGTGGAGGTGGCGAAACCTGCCAATGTCCACTTGGGACGCTGATACCTCCTTGCCTCGCCAAGTTCTTTCCGCAGCGTGGC
>PQXP01000460.1:0-19846 GCA_002973495.1 Apiotrichum akiyoshidainum
CTAGCGCTGTAGCAAACGGCAATCTCATCCCGGGCGTGTAGCTCAGTTGGTAGAGCGTCTCATTCGCATGTTGCGGCTCGCAACATCCGACCCATTTGAGAAGGTCTTTGGTTCGATTCCTAACTCGTCCACTCGTTGCAGCTTCACTGTCGAGTGTCTCCTTTTTGGGCCTTCTACTTGCCGCATATGGACGCTTGGGCTACAGAGTCCGAGCCAACAAAGAGTCTTCCGGCTCACCGGTAGGTGGAAGTCTACCGCAGTGTGGACCGAGAGACCAGCGAAGAGAACCATCCCTGACAGTCTGGTGTGGCCAGGCCACCCTTCTCTCGAGCGGTTCCGTCTACTGTGCAACAATCCTGTGCCATCAGGATCTATACCAGTCCACAGTGGCCTGGACGTGACACCATTCTCTTGCGGTGCAATGTCCGTATTAGCTGCAAGCGCTTCACGCAGCAATTTTGCCGTGGTTCCATCCGCGTGTCTGCATCAAAATTCCACCTCGCGGCCATGCAGAAAGTTGTCGCCCTTCTCCAGCGCAATAGTAGCTTTAGAAAGTTTGTACTTGTCCGCATACTCTTTAACTGTAAGAATGTCGCACGCAATGTCGCGCGGCCGAATCCCTCCTTCTTTTCGGCAAGGAATCTTTCAATCAGCTTCTGTTTCAGGGTCGGCCGGTTGGAGTTGGAGCGGAGACCCTCGCGGCGGGGCACTAGGCACTCAAAGCCCACAAAGTGGACTGTTAATGGGGAAGAGTCGCGAAAAAGGGACCACATCACTTTGTAGAGATACGAGGAAATCGCAACCAGGATCTCGTGTCGGACTCGGATGGGGAGAGTCGCCAGTGGCACTTGTGCGCCTGTCCGGTCTGTTGTAGTTTGGGTAAAGTGAAAGACGAGGCGCTCTGTGGGGCGGACAATGGGGATGTGTTCTTGTGCGAGACGCAGTGGTTGGGTCCAGTCGTATCGCAGCGCGATGATAGCCGTGGGGCATTGCAGACAGTTGGCTATCAAAGGAATTTCGACTTCGGAGGTCGGCGGACTGATGGCGTTCATGTCGACGACCCGCACTGCGCAGCGAAGGGGTCTGACATAGCAGGTCGCTGTGGTGCAATAGCGCACCATTTCTGGATAGAGGAGCGCGCTGGTGATGCATTCCAGTGGAGGGAATATGGTTCCCCAGTTGTGTCCCAGCACCGAGTCCGACAGTAGGTCATAGACATGAGTCGAACACTTTTCACCCACTATGGAGTCATCACCGTAGGAGAGCCAACTTTGCCATCCGTTATCTCCCCAGTCTATGTATGAAAAAATCAGCATAAATGCTTAAAATAGCGCTCAGATATGTTAAATTCCATGCATACATGTTATAAATAATGACTGGAAATGTGAGGCGGGGTGAGGCGGAGTGCTGCGGCTGGACGTGGCAAACTGAAGTCGGCGCGTACCGCACCATCTGGGGTCTGAGAACGTCTGCGCTAGCAAGGCCGTTTACAATAGGAGATCGGTATCCCCACAACGTATTGGCGATACAGCTGGAGTCTGACCGTGGTGCAAAATCAACAAGAGTCGTCTCGGCAAACACTGAGCTCCAGGTCTTCCCGTTGTATTCTTGGCTTGCCACGGCAGGCCAGTCGGAGCGGCGATGCCGACCCAGACCCTCAATCTCTCCCGCAGCCGTTGAGAATGTGAGGCGGAGTTTGTCATCACCGGCCGCGATGAGGCCACTGCCGAGCTTCTCGGTGTCGATAACAATGTGGTCAAACAGTGATTTGAGGAGAGGGCGAGTACAACCAGCACTTTGATTGAAGTGCGTGTCGAGCGAAAGGACAGCAACGGCGTCGAGGATGTGCGGGAAATCGCGGTGGTCAAACTCGACACCACCAACCTTGTCCCCCTTGGGCACAGTCGATTGTTGACCGAGCGCGTTGGACTCCTTCCGGCGGGGCGAGGTGGGTTTGGGGGCTTTGGACATAATTAAAGCAAAGTAGTGAATGGAAAAGTCGATAAATATGGGAAAGAGCGGCAGAAGATTGATGGTTGAGGGATACTGAGAGTAGTGAGTGGTCACTGGCGGAATTCTCAAGAACAAACCAAGGCGTTCTCAACTTAAATCGGGTGCTCGGCAGATTCTCTGCAGATTGCAGACAACGCAAATTTACAGACACTGTATAGATTCATCCACGAGCAGGAGCAGTGGGGCGTGTCAAAATGAGAGAATGAGCGATGCAGAAGAACGAGATACAAACAAGTGTGGGTAAGTTATACTGGACGGCAGGTTGAATTTCCGGTTACAGAAACCGGAGAATCGCCCCAATGTGACACTGGGCCACGGGCGTGATATTTGACAGGGCGCAGTGGGCAGTGGGGAGCGAAACATGGGGATAAACGTCAGAGTTGCGGTTGGGACGCCCATTGCGTTGGGACGCCCACTACGGATGTGCCCCTCAGCGCCCAGCGCCCTCCCACACCCGGCAGCGTCACATATGCTCAAAAACCAGGGTGCTGTCGTAGGCGTGATTTGAACACGCGAAGGATTTCTCCAGTCGCTCTGGTCTGTGGGACAGTAGCCATAGAAGGCGATTCGCTTTGACCACTTGCATACTACGACGCCGAGGTGCTTTTTTGGTGGGACGCACCGACTTCTATTTAAACAGCCTCTGTCGAGCTGTGGCTCCAACTGATGCACCAAACCTCACCACCACCTTTGCACTGGCACAGGCATATGTAGTGACAGTCAGGTCAACACAGATATTTCACATACGTCTCTTGCGGTCGCCAACTGACGATGTGCGACCTTGTGGCGTGACGGAGGGAAGTTAAGGGTTATCCGCGCACCAAGCTTCCGGGATCAGTAATAAACCGCAGCCTCTACCCCATATAACTGAATTTGCTATCGGAAAGAAACTGGCTGCGCGGCGCGCGGCGACGCCGACGGCGGAGCGGACATGATCGGCGAGATGGCCGAGCGGTCTAAGGCGCTGTGTTAAGGTGTGCATTCACCACCGCAGTCTTCGGACGTGGGTTCGAATCCCACTCTCGTCAAGAGAGGATTCACTTCCTCCCAAGCCACGCTTTTTAAAAGCGTTCATGGCCATAGTGACTAAACTACGCCATGAGCAGAGATATGTGGAGGTGGAACGCCGATCAGTGTGTATGTGGCGGCTGATTTGTGTCTCCCCAGCCAGAGTGCCACTCCACTCTTCACCAATGTCCTGGCCCCCTCGTAGGTACCCGAATGCATCTCCCAGTCTGCATAGACGCGAAAAAGAAGGCCCTTGCCCGGATTTGAACCGAGGACCACTCCCAGCTTAAGATGAACACGCCAACCCTAAGAGAGTATGATAGCCACTACACCACAAGAGCGCGATATCGTCGCGTCGGTGCGAACACGTGGCCCAGGGACATTCACCGAGGTATTAGGAGGCTAGAATGAGAGGACGTAGGTGGTGGGGCATTGTTGATGGTTATCGCAGCTCTCCATGAAGAGAACAGTTCACAAAAGGCGAGACGCAGTGCTCTGACGGAGAAGGGATTCCTAATCCCGCCGCCATTCCAACGACACAGATGCTAGTTTTCATGTCCTCTACCAGGAGTAGGCTGTGGGGCCTGAATCCTTCCCCTCACGTGGGACCAGCCACAACCTCTTCAAAAGGCGGACACCCTGATATTTGATTCACAGAGTATGGACGTGTGGCAGAGTTGGTAGAGCGTGTCATTAGCAACCTCCCTCCCAAAGCCGCAGGATCTTCGAGAAGAGAAAGCTTGGCAAGGTCTTCGGTATGATTCATATCTCGCTCCGAACGTCTTCAGTACAATGCGCTTCCTTTTTCCTGGCCCCAGTGTCCCCTGACCCTGCAAGTCTTGTCCCATTGTGTAAACCGCTATAGTTTTACATCCTCCATTTGTTGGCGGTCGCTATTGTACTCTAACCTTTATAGTTCTCCGTGCTCCACCCCCTTGTGCTGTACCTCACTATTGTCACTGCCTCGTTACACGTGCTCCACCTCGTACTTGCCCTCCTTCTCGCTGATGGAAGCCTCGTCTCCATCGTGGTGTTCAGGCGGAGGAGGGATGCCATGCGGAGGGAAGACCTTCTTCTGGCGGAACTGCATGTGGCGGGATGGCCCGTCGAAGAGCGGACCCATGCACTCGAGCGGAACGCCCTTTGTCTCGGGAATCCAGAAGAACGTGAACAGGAACGTGACAAAGCACATGATGCTGTAGAACAGGAACGTTCCCCAGCCGATGGCGTCGAACATGTGCTGAGCGGACATTGTCGCCATGAACGACGAGAGCCACTGGGTGGCGGCGCCAAACGAGCCTGTGATGCTCCTGACCGAGATGGGGAACATTTCCGCGCCGACAATCCACGCAAGAGAGCAGCCGCCCCAGGACCAGACAAAAGAGTAGAGCATGACGGCCGCGACGGCAAACTTGCCGCCAGCGATTTGCGAGGCCGAGGTGAGGCCCTTGGCGGGCTCGGCGACCTTGACGAAGATGGCGAGGTAGAGCAAGAAGAGCGAGCAAAAGCCGGCGGAAAGCATCCAGGGGACACGGCGGCCAGCACGGTCGATGATGAAGAAGCAGAAGGTGATGGCGCCAAAGGCTTTGACGAGACCGTAGTATCCAGTGTAGAGGAAGATATCCTCCTTCTTGATTCCGATTCCGCCTGTTGTCAGCTGATTACATTAAAGTAACACATACCAAAGAGGGTCGGGGAGTAGTAGTTCATGACAACAGCTCCCGAGCAGTTTTGCAGCATGAACATCCAGAACAGGAGGACCATACGGTTCCTGATAGACGGGAGCTTCATCTCGCCGAGGAACGCCTTGATGTATGCCCCGAGGCCACGCTTGCCGCCGGCAATCTTCCTCTCCTCAGCGATGATAGCCTGCGCCATGGCGACCTCCTCGGCGATGTAGGTGTGGTCCTCGGGAAGCTTGCGGATGTAGCCAAGAATGGCGAGCGCTTCGTCTTCGCGCCCCTGGCGGAGCAGCCAGGAGGGAGACTCCTTGAGAATAAACGTGCCGAAGCCCAGCAGTCCGCCGAAGATGAGCTGAATGCCCATGGCGAGACGCCACGACGACGCGGCCTCGACGTTCAAGTGCTGGCTGATGCCGTAGTTTGCCCAGAAGCCAGTGAGCGTGCCGAGCTGGTAGGAGATTTCGAAAAAGCCAGTCAGCTGTCCTCGGATAGCAGGAGGGGACAGTTCGGAGATGAAGGTGGGGATAACCGCCGTGATGATTCCAATTCCAAAGCCGGTAATGACGCGACCCGCGTAGATCATGCCAAGGTTGGTTGCGCCAGTCATGATGGCGGCACCGACGTTAAAGATGACGGCGCACAGCTGGAGCGGCCTCTTGCGTCCCAGGAGTTCCATTGCTGGAGGCATCAGTGCGACTCTTCCCCAGACTACCTACAAGGCCAAGCGAAGATGGCTCCAAAGAATGCGGCACCGCCGAAAACAGCAGTGAGGTTTGTACTCGTGTCCGTCTGCTTGGACTTTGACATGGTGTCTATTCCCATGTACTCGCGAAAGGATGCGCGCGCAATCGTTGTTCCAATCTGGAGTGTGAGTAAAGTGTATGCCTTTCTTGTTCCGACGTACGAATGCTTGATCATAGCCAAAGGCGAGACTGCCGAATGCTTGCACGTTAGCCTCCGACTACTGTGCACATGATGTAATACTTACCGCACACGACAGCAAGAAGGTAGACTCGGAGATTGTAGACCTCCTTCGGCGTCGGCCGATCCTCCACGCGTGAAAAGCCGCCCATTGTTGATACAGGCAATTAAGGATAGGTAAGCTCGACGAGTGACAGTGTGAGTTGTCCGTGATTGGAGTGTGGAGAACAGATATTGATGCTGGTCTTCATCAACCAGATATATGAGAACGAACGTCTCCGTCTTTGTGCTGAAATCGTCCAGAAGCTCCGCGCCGAACCGCCATTGGCCGGGTCCCCGGGGGGCCGTCAACCGCGAGTTGCCGTGGCGTGTCCAAGTCGTATCAGCCGACTGAGGAGATTTGACAGCTGCCAGAAAGATACGCGCGCCAAGAAGAAAAAAAAAACCGGGTCCCTGAACACCCACTGCTCCAGGCTAGCCCGACACCTCAACTCGCCTTTGGCCGAGGTTTGCCTGCCCTGGCCTGCCCATGCCGTCGACCCCCGCGAATTGCCGCTCGCTCGTGTTCCGTGTGGGGTTCAGTGGGAAGAAGGGTCAACCAGTTGGGACTGGTCTGTTTTAATGATCGGCCGGCTTGGCGGTGGGTATGTTCCTGCAATACCCGAGGGCCGAGAGTTTTCCCTCTTGTATCAGGGGCCCTTTGTAGCAGCTGAATACAAACGGCTCGCCATACTCTTGGGCCAGTTTCGCCAAAACCAGGCGTGCCTTCATTCATCAAGTCCGACCCGACGCGTGTAGTGTTCATCGCCTTAGGCAAGGCACAAGCACCCTCAGAGGACCACGGTCTGCATACCACAACGAGGCATCTCCAGTGGAAACCCCGTTTGACAGTCCCCAGTCAACAGACACAACTGTGGCAGCGGCAGCGATGTCCTTGAAACCAATGGTGCTGATGAGCCCCGTAGGCAGCAGGCCACATTGAACATGTTTACACAACTATCGTGCATGCCCTGGAGGAATCAGGAATGTAGAATGTCTATCGACGCTCCATGATGACTGAGGACGCACGTGGCTGGGGTACAGGCACGCGCCCAGCAAAGTCGTGCGTCACTGCTCCGTTCGGAATCTTCTTTTCGGGTGCCTTCGTCGTTGCTGGTACCCCATGGTAGCAAGTGCCAGCAATGGCCGACTTGGAGGAGCCGAGGTTCGGTTCAGAGCGGCAGTATGGTGGCAAAGCGGGCATTCTCCCCAGGGGAGGACGCGATGGTGGTGACGGGAATGGGCGGGGAACGGCTGAGGGAACGGCTGAGCGGCGGCGTTTCGGTCGGTCCACTTTGGTGGTCAGGCACTTGGGATTGTTGTGTTGTGTCACAGGACGACAGGAAGCCGCTCCCCGAGTGTCTTGCGGAGTTTCCGGGATGCTCGCCATACTTGTGGAGGAAGAGGCAAGGCTCTCGGGTGGTGAGTTTGCAGGTGTGGATGTGTCGTCGAGAGCGAGACGCATCATTCGTGGTGGGAGCTCGGAAGCGGCGTAGCTGCTGGTTTCGGGCGCCGTCATTGGAGTCGAGCAACCGCCAGCAACAGTCTCAATATCGCGGATGGCTGACTGGCGGTCCTTGTGCGCGCAAGTCGTGGGAGGAGTGTTGGAAGGCGGCATAGATTGCTAGGAGGTAAGATGAAGGGGTATGACTGAAAATGGGATCAGGCACATAGACGTTAAAATAGTGAGGGAGAAGATGGATTACTTGCACGAAAAGCAATGACATTCAACGATCGGCTCCATCGTTCTCCCTACGCATTGCGGAACAACATTCCATGAGTGTCTTATCAGCAATCATCCAAACCGATTATCATTGTTGTCCGACCACCCCTGGCACGAAGCGACCCTGATACGGCGGCGGAGCACTCGACCCAGTTCTCCTTTGCCTCCAACCAGTGTCCATTCCAACTTGGCACGGAATTCACACTTTGAGACGCCTGTTTCAGAGTGCGAGCGGCCACCCAGCCGACCAACAGCCTGTCTCGCTTCCCCTCCAGTCGTGGCTTGATAGCCGGACCAACTCTGTTCCGTTCGGGCAGCCAGTCAGGGAAGCTGTGGAATGAGAACCGCAGGGTTTTCGGTGGCTGCACCAAACGTTGCGCTGCGACGTTCCCGACAGCGTTTCCGCCCAATGGACGGCAACAGGGGGCTAACGCTGCGGATCGGGGTGTGCGCGTCGACAGCGACAGAGTCCGTGATGACACCGGCCGAGACCACGACATGGGCAAGCCTGCCACCACTGGCCACCCGTCACTCTTCACATTCCTCCAGTGTGCCTGTTCAGCAGGCTATTGTTCTCCTCCATTCTCGGCCTTGCTGCACTGTCCGTTTCGGTACGAAACTAAACTATCTGGCTGCAAGTCACGTAAAGCCAGCCTTGTCAGTTGGAAACAAGCCAGCCTTGTCAGTTGGAAACAAGTGTCTTTCTCTTGTGCCGACCCACGCCCGCAGTGCTACCTCCAGTGCTCCTCCAGTATTCACATTGCTACGTCGACCACCCACCCTCCTCACTCCGTTTGCCATACAAAAGTCACTGGTCTTCACAGTTGTGTGCCGCAACAAGCACAATCAGCACGCTTGCCAAAACTTCAAGCAAGCTTCTCCAGGAGCGTAAAGCTGCGGAGGGGCATGCAGAGCTGGACCGGGAGGGTCGCGTCCGAGACGGTCCAGTTCTTGCTGACAATCCGGCGACCAAACCGGACGTTGTATATTTCCATGTTGCCGACAGACGCCCGTTGAATGCGCTCGACCTCATACTGGGAAAGAGTCAGCTAAACGTGGGGAAATCAGCACTTGCGTAAACGGCGATTGCAGAGTCGCAGAGGTGACCTGGTGCGGACGAGTGTTCGTGAGTGCTGCTGTGGACGTTGGAGACGGTAGTGCCGACAGAAGGCTTGGAGGCCGATGGGGCTGAAGTGCGGGAAGCCGAATCGGCGGAGGTTTCGGTACTGACGCCGGGCGACTGTGCCGAGTTTTGGGTGGCAGAAGGGCCAGACTTCATCGACTGCCGGTGAGCGCTGCTCGGGATGTTTGTTCTTTACAGCACTTCACCTCATTGCACTTGGGGTCGCACTCCCTGTTCACATCGAGAGATCTTGGGTGCGAGAGCTGGCTGTCGGCAGCGGTCTTGTTCTTCTTGTTCTTCTTGCTCTTCTTCTTCTTTGCAGGGGGAGGAGGTATGGATGCAGGCTCTGCGTGGCTGGCCTCAGACACGACCTTGGTGACGGAGAGGGCGTTGGACGTCGTCTGCTCAGTTTCTCCATCGGGCGGAGGAGTGACGTTGGAAGTGGGAGTGCTGAGCTGCTTGACAGGGGACTCGATGAGAGAGGAGCGCTCGACTGATGACGCAGTGCCTTCCTTGCCAACGCTCTCCCCGGCGGCACCGGAGAGCGTCGCCCAGCTCCTCGCACTCTCTGTGGGACAGTTGCCGGCCTGTAATCAGCGCATGTCCCTGTTTGCACTGGTTCTCACCGAGGTATTGGAGTCCAGGAACTGGGGCTTCCCCCACGCGTGAGGAGGCGCATCGGCGTGCAGAGGCGCCTCTGCGTGCGGGGAGGTGCGCCCACTAGACTCGTCGGTCGCGGGAGGAGAAGGAGGTGCACGGGGGGAAGTGGGGCACAGGTACTGGTTGACAATCTACTGTCAGCGACCACAGCTAACAGACGGCGTTGCCTCCTCAAAGTAGTCGAGCTCGGCGCGCAGGTGGTTGAGGCGGCTGCGGAAGAAGTGGGCGATCCCGGGGTCGATGCCCGGCGCCGGGAGCGGGGCGGGGAGACGCTGTGGGGGGAGCATGGCTGGCAGGCGGGCGGACATGGGCAATGTGGTGGTGTGTCAAGCTGTGAAGAGAATGGATGTGGGAGTCGTGAGCGAGGGCAAGCAGCAGTCGAATGGCACAAGGTGTGTGTGTGTGTGTGTGTCGGTTGATGGCAATTTGGTTCCGCCGCACAAACGATTGGCGTGTGGCGCGCGTTTGATTTTCTTTCCTTACCAACTCGCTGAGAAGGGCATGTCGGAAGCAGCAGCAACTGGAACCTTTGGGCTATGTCATTGAGGCGAGCGTTCTTGCCTTGGAAGCAGCCAGCGGTCCAAGTACTCGTGCGCAGCTGCTAGGTGGAACCGCTCCACCAGTGAGGGGACGGTCTCCCGACGCAGCCCATCCTCCCGTCCGGCGGCACGACCACCTGGATCTCTGTACGGTGCCCCGCATCTGCCACAACACCTCGCCGCAAGTCCTCAAGAGTCCCGAGGACCAGCAGAGAGGAAAAAGAGAGTACATCGTAAGGGAGTCGAACCCCTGCCGCGTCGATGGCAACGACGCATGATACCGTTTCACCAACGATGTCTGGATATGTTTGGCCCAGCGGCATTGTCCCCAGCAGGGCCCATGCGCAGCTGGGGCATGTCACCTCTGCTACCCACAGCCCTACCGAGGTATGATGTGAGTGAATAGTGACAGGAGCAGCTGAATCAAACACCAAAGTGCCTGTCATACTCGCTGCCCGCCATGCGTGCAAGTGGCGTCGCCGCGTCGCCGCTGAACGCTGAGCGAGTTGTCGTTGTGTGCCTGGTGGCTTGGCTGCCGTCACGTGCACGCGATCTGTTCCCATGTTCCCAAGCCACGCCGTCCACTACTTGGTCTCATGGTATCAATTGTGTTTCTGCTGTTCGTCTGCTTGCTGCTGGGACACGGTCGGCATGTGCTTAGAGTGTCCATAACTAACAACTACACTACTTCACTGTGCTGCTGCCATAGTCCATCGTCCGTCGTCCAAGTGCAAGTGGTATTGAGATTGGGGCTGGGGTGTGCTGTGGAAGAGACCGGGGCGCGCCGCTCTACGGGAGGACGCAGTCCGGGAATGTGATGGGCTTGAGGGTGCGGTTCGCGTAGAAGAGGCCCCAGTGCCCCTCGGCGCCGCCGTACGCCTTGTCCTTCCACGGCTCGTCAAACGGCTCAAAGTAAAAGTACTTTGTGCCGTTCGTGTTGGCCTGGCAGACGTAGCTGTTGATAAAGTCTGCGGGCGAGTCAGCACATGTACCTGCTAACCGTGGTCCAGGCACACTCACACTGCAGATTGGCCATTGTCGCGTCCGTGCCGGGGCGGTCCTGGCCCGCGACGTCGATAGGGGTCGTCCAGCCCGATGGCCATCCGGTCTCTGCGACAAACGTGTCGGGCTTGTTGGGCGACTGCAGCGCCGGGGCGACGTCTGTGGTCTCGTAGTAGTCGTACGTCCAGCCCGCAGCGTCCTCGACGGTGGTGCCTGCAAACCACGGGTGCACGTTGGCCATGTAGTAGTCGACGACCGAGCCGAGGGAGGTGGACATGAGCGCGCCGGCGTCGCCGGTGCCGACGGGAATGTGCTTGCCTAGGTTCCACGACAGGAGGGACGTGTTGAACTGGTTGACAAAGCCCTGGAGCGTCGCGACCGACTTTGTGTACACGGAGCCCGTGGGCGCCGTCTCCTGGCCCGCGGCGGTGAGCGCCATGAGAATGTACTCGTTGCCGACAGCGACGCCGGCGACATTGTCGACACCGTACTTTTTGAACGCGACCTCGAGCGCGTCTACCTGCGCAGTGTACTGCGCGGTCAGGTTGCCAGAGTCGAGGTAGATGGCGGGATAGACCTGCATGTCGACACCCGTCTCCTTGATGGCGGCCAGGACGAGCTCGGTGATGTTGCAGTTGGCGCCGTAGAGACGGATGCGGCTCGTGAGCTGCGACATGATCTGCATGTCGGTCACGACTGACGAGAGGTTGGCCCAGCAGTCGGGGAAGATAGAATTGGCGGGCGAGTACGCCATGCCCCAGAAGACCTTCTTGAGGTTGGGGTCCTTTGTGAATGACGGGCCCGGCGCAGTGGAGGATGACGAGGGGGAGGAGGCGCTTCCGGTGTGGGTGACGGTGACGACCGAGGAGCTGCCATCTGGGGCGACGCTGACAGATGTTGTGACGTCGGGATCGTTGCTGCTCGCGCTCGAGCTGTTGCTCTTCTTCTTGTTGGCCTGTGAGACGCCGACGCCGGCACCGACAGCGATTGCGATGACGGCGAGGAGGGCGACGATTCCACCGATGATCCACTTTTTCCTCGACTTCGGAGGTGGTGGGAGGTATTGTCCGTCCTCGATGGCCATTGTGAGGAGAGTGGGAATGGAGGAGATGGAAGAAGAGATGCAAACGACGAGGGAAAGGGCTGAGGGGTATTTATAAAGTAGCCGGGGTCAGGTTTTGACGGTGTTATGCATTGCATCGTGAGCAAGCATGCGGATTCAGCAGCCAGGGCGGGAAGCAGGTATACCAAAGGGGTTACGCGCGAGGCTGTACAAAGCGCAGGCGGCGCAGACAGGACAAGGACATTGCAGGGGGGCGCTAGGTGGATGTGGAGGAGGCTGTTCCCGTCGTCGCAGTTCCTCCCTCCCCGACCGGCCTTCAAACTACGGAGCCCATTCGACGCCACCCAAAACAAAACAAAAACAAAACAAGACACAAACTCTCCGGTCTCTTGAAATGGTCCATATCCTTTTTCTTCTGTTCTCTCGGATCTCGGAAACGGAGAGAAGATTTCTGATACAAAGTGTCTCCGAGCACGGGAATGCAGATCATGATCTGCCAGACAATGTGCCTACAATGTCCTCCGAGTACCACCACCCTGGCATATGCAGCAGATTGTCCCTCCCTCTGCCAGGTGGCCGGATGGTGGTCCCTGGTCGGTGGTCGGTGATCTGCCTCTGCAATCTGCAGCCCTGGGCAGGGTGGGTGGCTCAAAATAGACGCGCAGTGTTTGCAGGCAGCATGGCTGTTTTGATCGACGGAAGTAAATTACAAATACACAGCTCCCAGGTAATACCAGAGAAATGCATCCGCTAATCACTAATACAAAAAACAAGTACCCTATTTGCGGGCAGAGGACCATTGTCGACGTTGCACAATTCACCGCACGCCCCCAAGCCACTGGCGTCACTGCCTGCCTGCGCACTGCCTCTCCAGCCTCCTCTTTGTCTCTCTCTTGCAGCAGCAGCAGCAGCCACACTGAAACCAGAGGCTGAATGCATGCACATGCGTAAACCCGAGACATGGGCCCATTTGCAGTGCTGCTTGACACGGAGGCAGGCTGCTGCCAGCCAGCCTTTTTACGTTGGACGTGGCAGTCGACGGCCGTCCTCAGCCTACCTTCCAATCTGCCATGGTGCCTCGGGTTCGGTGACATTTCGATTCCAGAGCCCATTTCTACTCTGTTGGTCCACATTCTTCTTCTCGCGATGCTTTGCTTCTCTCTGCGCGATCTCTGCTTTATGCAGGCCAGGTTTGCGGACAGCGTCTCTCAGTCTTTGCAGGTCGGCGCCTGCTCGTAGCTGAGGCCCATGACGGCACCTGTAGCATGCCGCGTCGCAGGAGCCTCAGCCCTGCATTCACCGCGCTCTGTGCAAACCACGCGCCAAGTGCACCCCGCAGACCATGCATACCATGCACACCCTGCAGCTGCACCCCTCCACCTCACCGCATACTCACGATTTCCAGCAGCATGGACCATAGACCACGCCATGCACCTCAACCCGATACCCTGCCTGGGCCGGCGCGGATGCCTATATAAACAAGTGCCCGCCTCTCCCAACCACGACCTGCGCGAGATGCCACGGTATGCGAGTGGTCAAAGCAGCCAGCCTCAAGCGCCCCGGGCATGGTGTGTGTGCGAGACAACTGGTGGAGAAATCCTTCCCGTGTTCAAATCACGGTCGTGGCACGCAGGTGCGTTCTTTTTGGGCTCCGGGCACACCGGGGCGCGGGGGTGGATGGGCGGGGGATCTGGGGTGGGGTGCAGTGTGGGGCGTGGATCTGGGCGTATGGATCGTGGTGGCTGCGCCTCGGCCAGAAGCCAGCTGAGAGGCGACTGGCGACTGCGGCACTGGCACTAACCTCTGCTGCCTACAGAACGTTCACGCTCGAGCGCGGTATAGGGCGTGTCCAGAGGGCATGGCTGCATTGCTTCAGGCTAAACTGCGCACTTAGCAAGTGTATCATGCGCATGTTGCGCAGGTGCAGACAGTGGAAAACAGCGGTTGCGGATCAGATCAATGCGGACAGAGCCGATCCGTCCCGTTTCCACTCCCCTTGGCCGAAGCATGCACGCCGAGGAATGCCTCATCCAGTCTCCTCCCCCACCACCGTCTCCCGCGATGCCGCCTCTCCGCCCGCCGAGACGGGAAAAAGAAGGCCCTTGCCCGGATTTGAACCGAGGACCACTCCCAGCTTAAGATGCCGTCGGCAACCCTAAGAGAGTATGATAGCCACTACACCACAAGAGCGCGCTGCCGGGGCGCCGGTTTCTCCGCCGCTGAGCCGCTCGGAGCTCGCTCTGGCGCTGGGAGGTAGAGGGCACTGCGAGAAAGAAGGGAGGCGGACAGACAACGCGATGGCACGGGCGCTTAGGCGCGCTCGCGGCGCGTTTCTCCCGCCCGCTGCTCCGATACAGCCATCTGCGCGCTGACCGCAACACGCAGGTGCAGCAGCAGAGTGTGCTATTGGAGTGTGGAAGGAACTATGCGAACAAGGTGATCCCGCGTAAGACCGCAGTCGCGAACGACAAAGAGATACAAACGACCCTCCGTCGGCATATTCAGATATACCAAGTGGGTCCGGATCAAGTCCGGACTTGGACTTGGCCTTGCCTTCAGATTTCCCTGGTGGGTTGTCTGGCAGCGAGTGGCAAAATCTACTAATATACAAATCTTCGCTAGTATATCGGTTAGTATAAGCGTCTCTCATTAATTTGACAACACGCTAGAGCAGGGTTCGACTCCCTGGCGGAGAATTGCTTTTTGGATGTCTTCCAGACAGCCGACCTGCGGAGCCTGGGGACAACGGCCCGCCATCTCTTTTTTGCGTCTCACAGCTTCCGGAAGGGCATGGCACTTTTTCAGGCAGCTCTAGCTCGCTGGTCTTTGCGCTTCCCGCCGCCCAGATTCACCGCGACCCGGTCTGCAACCCCCATGTCCTATCTCTTCGACCTGAACCCCCTTGTCCCATCCTGTCCCTACCTTACAGACCGCCGAGTACAAGAATACCGAGAAGAAGCCACGGCCCACCTGGGAAGCTCTGATGCGGTTATTCCCGCGGCTATTGCCTCCAGGTGTCCGTATGAGCCTGGCGCCTTTCACCAGACCATAGCGATGTGACGAGGGCTCTTCTGTTCCTGGAGAGCTGCAAAAGGCCAAGGAGCAGGTGTGCGAGTAAGAGCGTACTGGCATTGCAAAGCCGGATACGCTACTGGGCATTTAGTTTGTATTGTATGATTTGATTGTTCTGTCATTGTTCTGCTCTCGCTTCGCTGGCATAGGCGGCAAGATCTACCGAGGAACACGGGCTCCTCTCCTCCTTGAATATCTGAATAGACTTACGTGACACGTCCATCTTGCTTGCACGGTTGAAACCTTATTCAGTTGGGACCAGCCGATTTGGTCCTGGGACCAGCAAAACCTAGTCGGGACCACCTTTTGCTATTCGGATAATGCGACATAAACTGAATAGCCCCCTACCATAGAGTTCAGATATACGTGCAGCGGATTAGTGTCCATTCAGACGATTTGTTATACGCTTCAATTGGTAAACCTGGATATTACATAGTGTTCTATCTGCCATTGTCTGCACTATCTACTCCAAACGACTTTTTCTTTTCATAATCTAATTGTCCCGGCCCATGTCTCCGTTCTACCCACTTGGCTCACCGATGTCGGTCGTCGCCGTCCTTCTTCTACACCGCGAGCTGGCGACTAACCAGCCTCAGCCCGGAACAGCCGAGAAAAGAAAGCCTTTACGCTGAAGGGGGATGCGCGCCGACGCTCCGTTCTCGCCCCTCTGCCCACTGGGACGCTGGGGCCGGGTATCTCTACGTTCGAGGAGAGTGGTCTCCTGAACAGCATGTCGAGGCGGAGTGGTCGCGGGCAAGTGGCCTGCCGAGGACTGCGGATGGGGCGGGAGTTGCGGCTGTCGGCGTAGGGACGGGGAGGGGGCTTGGCGGCGATGTGCTCCACCTCGGAGGAGGGGAGGCGACCCTTGCGGTCAACGTGGCAGAAGTTGTCGTCTTCGTCGCCGGTTGCATTTTGGGCGAGGCGTTCCAGAAGCTGCAGTCGGCGCTCGTGGAGGAACTCCTCCAACCAGGGCACGGCATCGCCATCCTCGAACACGTCACCGTGGGCTGTGTTGCCAGCCCCGCTCGCTCGAGGTGCGGGGCGAAGGGTGAGCGCCGCAGACTCTTTCAGCGAGACCTTGCGGCTGTCCGGTTGGTCGACCGCTGTGACAGTGGACGGGCTGTCGACTAGGCCTGGCAGAAGCTCATACCACCCCGGCTCCATCTCAGCCGCGTCCGTGGGAACCAGACTGCCCAGCCCGTCGCCGCTGACTGCCCCTTCAAAGTCGACGTTGCGCTCCTCCCCCGCCTGATTCCGTGTCCTCAGAGTCTCGTTTGCACTCTCAAAAGTGCTGGCAGCCGATGTATCGTTATCTGCGAGGTGGTCCAGGTCCCAGGCCGGCGTTGTAGACGTAGCCCGCGACAGACAGTCATCGACCGGGTGCGTCGGGGCCACCTCGGGAACCAAAACCAAAGTGGCAATGTCGCAGCCGCCGATGGGAATGAGAACGGACTGCGGGGAGCTCGGGCAACTCGGGCCTGGCGCGTCGGGCGCAGCGACTTCGCCAATCTCGGCAATTCCCTTGAGCGCTGGAGAGGCAGCCACCGACCAAAAGAGCCGGCGCCTGCGGGGGAAAGTTGCACTTGAGGCGGGGGCGGGGACGAGCGACCCCCGCATCTGGCGCGACGCGAGTGCTGCCGCCCACAAAGTTGCCTGAGCGGCGCGCCAGGTGTAACCACTGGAGAGCTGGGTACCGATCGCCTTTCGGAGCTGGTACCGTGTTGTAGAAGGACTGCCTTCTTCGGCGCCAAACGTCGCGATCCAGAAGGTGCAGAAGTCATTGATAGTGTCGGCTGATGGTTGGGTGGGGGCAGCGAGCTTGGATGTCGCGGGGGCTACCACTGCGCAGGGCTGGGGACCAGTGCGGGGAGCAACCTTGGGTGCCTCAGATGGTGCAACAAGATCTCCAAGAGTGCGCCGTGGGAAGAGCACAACATCGGGCTCAACGATCTCGGGGGCGATGGGGAGACCGAAGGTGGTCGTGCTATCCGCTCGCTCAGTTCTGGCAGAAATCTTGTGGGGGCTGGCGGCACATCGGCCATCCGTGGTCTCGCACAGGATGTCTACAGTCGGCTTGGACCGGGGGATGCAAAGGAGGTTGCAGGAGGGCGGGACTGGAACTTGCTTTTTGGCGGGGGGAGCCGCATCCGTCTTGGTGAGGACCGTCTGGTAGGTGGGGGTGGCGGGGTAGAGTGTGTCAACGACGAGCTTGCCCTCCACGAGCTGCGAGCGGGACAATGAAAAGCTCTCGACTGGCAGTTCGGGAGAAGAGTTGCAAGACGCAGAAGCATTCCTGTGACCATAGGTCTCAGCAGATTTGGTGGCGTGCGACTCGTAGACCTTGTCGATGAGTGCGTTGAGGTCTTCGAAGATGTCGACGCCCTCGGGGAGGAGGGAAGTAGGTGAGGGGTTGAGTGTGGAGGGGATCGGGGTGTGGGTGATGGGTGTTGGGGCCGGCATGGAGAGCCAGTTGGCTCCCAGGATGGGGCGGGAGAGGGAGGTGAGGGTGGGGGAAAAAATGGTGGTGGCGGTGGGCGAGGAAAGTCCCCGGGCGGGAAGCGGAGATTAGATGTGGAGTGGGATAGGCGATGGGGTGCGGGTTTGACGAGGTGGTGGATGTGGGACAGACGGTGTAGCAACGGGGGTGGATGGGTGGATGTCTGTCGATGAGCAGAAAAGAAAGAAGAAGAGAATGAACAACGTTCTCATGAGTGCTACCACTGTGGCGACGGCGGTGGACGCGGCGAGCAAAGTGACTTCCGCATGCGTCCATCACCATAGAACGATGCCGTCATGCATCCATTGTCCTCTATGACTCACGCACAGTATCAGGATGTCAGCCAAGTCATTAGCTGTTGATGGCATACCCCGTAAAGTATATGCATGCATGCATGCATGCATGCGCAGGAGGATGGAAGGCCGACAACAGCCCGGCCTGGACGGTAAATCCGGGGGTGGCTGTCTGGAGTGAGTTTTTGCCACCTCCACCGAACCGCGACAGACCGTGGCGGTGATCGCGTGTGCACAGTTCATCATCCCCACCACAACAAGAGCCACCCAACCACCTGTCGCGTGGGCACGGGCAGCCCCAACTTTAACCATGAGATTCTGCTGTCGGCAATGCTAGACCACAGTGGACCCAGCCTGGAACAGCAGCAGAGACATACATTGGCGGCGCCTGATTTCTTTCCGGGATGACCGTAGTGCGGGAGAGCGGGGTCAGAAAAGGCTGTAAGATGACTCTCGCCACCCACTCCAGTATGGTGAGTGTAGACCGTCTTCCGCATGCAGCTATGCAGCCAGCACGTCAGAGGCAAGGCAGAAGGGGAGGAAGAAGGAGCAAAGCAACGTGTGATTAGGTGATTTGACGAGAGGTCGCTAAAATATGTTGGTAGAGATTTACTACGCTCTCTCGTTCGTTCGTTCGTTCGTTCCGGTAGTACTTAAGCGCGTAGCTTCGTAGTCCTCCATGCAACTCTCGTTCACACACTCCGTCAAAATATAGGGGCATGCGCACAGCATGCATGCGGTAGCTCAAGGTCATGGCCTGCCAGTTGTCTCTGAATCTCTATTTGTGCACAAGGCCAGAACCTCTCAACTCTCAGACTAGCACAGCTTAACCGTCGGCGCTAGCGCGCTCGTCTTCTTCTTCTGCTCCGCTTTCGCGCTTTCGCCAACCTAAAGCACGTGCTCCACTGGCGGTAGGCTAGGAGGTATACAATGTATTTCTTTGACGCCAGAAACTTTCTGGCTACAGGTTTGCGTCAGGGAGAGGGCTGGTGATCTAGTCTGCTTCTGCCGCCCGCCGAATGAGGACATGACATTTGCGATCGCACGCCCCCGTGTTATGACGGAACAACGCTCCTCCTCGTCTCAGCATAAAACCCACAGTCAAAGAAAATATTGCTACAAGCAAAGGGACAACGAACTGGGACGTCTACTGGCAAGCCGCAGCTGTCAGAGATGAGTGTGAAAGCGCGGTCGGTGAGTGCCTGGAAAGGAAACCGGTCGTCTAACGATCCAGTTTTCTTCTCATCCCATCTCAACGTACTGGCCCAGATGGAGCAAACGGGGGCGCCTCCAGAGTGGCGGCCATACCTCGAGCCATTTGACCCTGCCCTTCGTTCGGAGCCTGCCGACTACAGCCCCTCCTCCATCACTGCAGCTACGTTTACCGACTATCCCTTTCGGGCCGCCAAGCGAGTCACCTCGGATGTGCTCCTCATTCCAAATATCGCCACGGTGCTGTCCGTCGTCAAGGCCGCGACTGGCGGGGCGACGCTCAGTTTCCTCGGGCTGCGACCTCGTCTAATCAAGACTAGGGATTCGGAGACGATGAAAATTGTGATTCCTTTGTGGGAAGAGTACTTGCAGACATACTACGCCAGGGCCCCCTCGTTTGAGATAACGCTCGAGCGGACCATCATTTGGGAACAGCCTCCACCAGAGTACGAAGAATCTTGGTTTCGAGGGTGTAGCTCCTCATTGCGATGACCTGCAGTGTTTGTTCGGCCAAGCTCGTGCATCCATGCATTCATGCATTCTCCCATGTCACACGTGTAGTTTTTGGAAAGAGCAACATCCAGTTAATCGATTCTCTTCCGTACAGCAGCAATTCCGACAGCAGTATGCGCTGAGGCGTAGGAGCTCAAACTGTTCTTTCTAGCCTACACGCTCGCAAATGTTTTTGTCCACTGCACTTTGTCGATTCCTCGAGAGTGTCTCTGAACGCGGATAGGCTAATGCTTATGCGGGACATTTACAATCATGGTGGTTTAGGAATAGCGAGTAGCTGCAGGGTCAGGGGCAGTGAGGGTAGTGTGGGCAGTGTGAGCATGATATGCGGAATTGAGTACTTGGGTGACCAAGCGAATCGGGCACCACGCGGTTGATTTATTTGCTGAAATACATCTCACCGTCGCCAATTCACTCACCGCATCAACTGAACGTTCATCACCACCCATCATGGACTTTATTCCGCTACTTCCGGTCTTTCACCCC
>PQXP01000040.1:0-30482 GCA_002973495.1 Apiotrichum akiyoshidainum
GCTTGAAAGTGGTGGGGGTGAGGGCGGCGGCGGTGGTGATGCGCGGGGCGGGGCGAGAATCGGAGCCGGGAGCAGAGCCGGAGCCAGAGCCAGAGCCAGAGCCAGAGCCAGAGCCAGAGCCAGAGCCAGAGCCAGAGCCAGAGCCAGAGCCAGAGCCAGAGCCAGAGCCAGAGCCAGAGCCAGAGCCAGAGCCAGAGCCAGAGCCAGAGCCAGAACCAGAACCAGAGCCAGAACCAGAGCCACCGCTGTTGCCGGTTCCAGAGCCTGAGCCTGAGCCAGAACCGGAACCGGAACTCGAGCCAGATCCAATACCGGAGCCTGAGCCCGAGCCCGAGCCCGAGCTGGAGCCGGAACCCCCGGTGCACGTGGTCTTGGGTGTGTAGCCGGCGGCGCAGGTGGTGCTCTGAACAGCAAGAACAGCGGTGACATCGGCGGTACCGCAGGCAAGCATGCAGGGGGTGACGGCAGCAGTGAAGGACGATTTGCAGATGCAGGCATAGTCGGTGGCGCCAGAGCATCCCTGGGAGGCTATTCCGTTCTCGAGACAGGTCCTGGCGCAGGTCGAGAGGCCGGCGGCGGGGTCTTCGGTAGTGCAGGTCTCTCCACCGGAACCAGAGCCGGAGCCAGATCCAGAACCTGAGCCCGCCGAGCTGCTGGCGGGGGGAGCACTGGAGATGGTGGAAGTAGAGCCCGAGGGAGTGGGTGATGACGTGGAGCCAGTTGTAGTCGAGGAAGTGAGGCTTTGAGAAGGAGGGGCTACAGTGCTAGAAGCCAGAGAGGAAAGGGAGGAGCTTGAGGCCGGAGCGGCGACAGACTCAGAGCTAGAGACGGTAGTTGCAGGGTCAGAGCTGGCGGTCGGGGCGGTGGAGCTAGAAGTGGGGGCGGCGGAGGTCGAAGTCGGAGCGGACGACGACGTCTTAGGACACATCTTGCTTTGGAGGGCGAGCACATCGTTGACGTCCTTGATCGGACACTTGATAACACACGGGGTAGCCGCATTGACGTAGGCACTGCCGCAGATGCAGGCGTAGTCGGTCGCGGAAGCACAGGTGGCAGTCACAAGGGCCTGGTCGAGGCAAGACTTGCCACACGCGCCAAGATGGGCAGCGGGGTCCGAAGGGTCTACGGGGGCGGAGGAGCTAGTAGCGGAAGGGACAATGGAGCTGGTGGGTTCAGTGGAGGTGGAAGAAGGAGCGGCCGAGCTGGTGGGTTCAGTGAGGCTGGTGGACTCAGCCGAACTGGAAGCGGACGCAGTGCTGGTAGGCTCAGCCGAGCTCTCAGCCGGAGCAGAGCTGGAAGACTTGGGTGGGTTGCACATTGCCTGCTGGACCTTGATAACGGCGTTTACATCGGCGACAGTGCATTGTTTAAGGAGGCAAGGGGCGCAGTTGTTGGTGAAGTCTTTGCCACAAACGCAGGAAGTGTCATCAGGGCCTGTGCAGCCGGTGGTGGTGATTGCTCCAAGGAGGCAAGTTAGGGCGCAGGTTGAGAGGGTGCTGAGGTCCACGGAGCGCGGAGTGAGGCTGTTGTTAGCTGTATTACTTCAAGAAGTGCCTACCCTTGGGGATGGGCGGCGACGGTCGAAGCGGCGAGAAGGGCCACAAAAGAGAATGCGGAACGCATGCTTCTAATGAATGTTGGGCGTTGGGGCGAGAGTTGCTGGGTAAAGATTCTCAACAGTTCTGGTTGCTGTTTAAGTAGACCGGGAGTGTAGGGGAGGAGGGTGGTCAGTGACATCTGTCAGTGCCACATTCATCCGCAGTTGCCGAGGCCGCCGCCCTACAGCGAACATGGCCGAGGGACATAATCCATCGGAGCTCGATGTGCCCTAAACAACAACTGCAGCTCACATTCAAGCCACAGAATGAGGTGCACAGACTCAGCTGCTGCACGACCTGGGGAATCGAGTACATACATGGCCTTTTCCAGACGGTTGCAAGTACGGGGAAAGGGCCAATAGCGTTTGAATCCTGTGGCTCCGTGCTGTGGAGCGTCTGCGGTTCTCAAGCCTACACTCTGGGCATATCACTTGCCGTTTTCCGACGGCAAGTTTGTGGCTCTGTTCATTTGACCTGGCTGGATACCACTCTGACCAGAGTAAGCCCTCATTCCCTTGAAGCCACAAGGTCCAGTTCAACGTTGTCACAGAACATTGTCGCCTCCCGCGGCACATAATCCGAGAGACCCGGAGGGTGCCCCAATGGCTGCTGTGGGGGTAGGAGCCCGGGGAGGACGAGCAAGGGTCACGGTGCTATGTACAATCAGGCCTCGCATCAACCATCTCAAGACCGTGTGTAGGCAGAATAGCTCGAGAAACTCTCCTCATCGTACGCACCTCGATGGCAGAGCAGCCGGGAGGGCGTCAGGTTTTCCGAGCGATGCGTGGGGCCACTGTGGGGCTCGGGTCCGGCACCGTTGCTTGGGAAAACTGCTCATCTTTCAAAGTGCCGTACAGCAAAGCAAAGCAGTACTTTGACCAAACTTAATACGGTTGCAGGGCATCTTTTGTGGCACGGGGGCTGCCGTTACGAGGAGTGTTAGAGGCAGCAGGTCAGACACAGCATCTCGGGCGTTCTGGAGGAGGTCGCGTGAGAGGTGAACCATATCCCATCAGCCAACAACTCGGGAGTGCCGTTCCCGCAGAAGCACTCGGCCAATGTCATTCAAGAGGGCGGTCGTTCCGGAAGTTCGGTGCTGTGTTTGAGACTGTTTGGTCAGCATTTGTGTTCCGACCCAGTTCTTGTCTCGGGGAAGCAATTTCCGATCAGACGTGAGTTGATAACGGCAAAGCAAGCGGCCTAACTGCCGGTCAGAGAACACGTAGGGCTCGAATCAATTGCATCCTACAGCGGTATGAGGGAGTCAGAGGTCAGAGGCCAGAGACCAGAGGTCAGCTAGTCCAGCGAGCGGGACACAGGGCAGGAGTCGACGAGGGCCAACCAAGAGCTTGCAGTCGATTCTCTGGTTCAAGGCGTGCGGAGTCTCCAGGATGCCCGGCACGGCGGAGTGAACGTTTCCGATAGCGAGGTTGCTCCATTCCCATGGCCCACGATCGCAGCAGCGGGGCTGTATTAGTGCTCAGTCCTTGTGAAAGTTCCGAAAGCTGAAGTGTTGATGAACACATGCTGGTACAATTGTGCCGAGGCGGGAGCAATTGGTCGTCCGTGTCGAATCGACGTGTGGCACACACACCATAGCGCAGCACTGCACACGGACCTCCGTCGCAGTCATCCTCCATCCTTGGACTGTCAGATTCAGTACTGCCGCATCCTTTCTGATGGGGAAAAAGGGAAGATTGCGCTGTTGCGCTGTCAAGTGACGACCCAGGTTCGAACTGGGGACCAACAGATGTTTACAAGTACAGAATTGCAATCTGCTACTCTACCACTGAGCTACCGCCACTCGCTGTTTGTCCGATTTTGTCGAGCAGTAGTAGTTAGGGAAGGACTCCCACCAGCACCTCGAAACGTGAACACGATTGGATCCAGATGTCTAGCCAGAGCGAGTGAAGCGCGTCGGAATTTGAGGAGGAAGCCCCTCATTGATGGTACAGGGATGTACCTCAGGGAGCCATCCAGGACGTTGGACCACTTCAAGGTCTGAACTTTCGAAACTCCCAAACTTGCATGACGCTGGTACAGTCCACATCTACTTTGCCGCACGCTCCTTCTCCTCCGCAAGCCGGATCATCTCGAGAATATCCGCGAGGTCATCATCGTCTGCCCGCTGCTGCTGTGCCCTCTTCCGCTCCTCCTCCCGCTCAAACTCTTCCACCGCGCGGATCGCCTCCGCCATTGCCTCCGCCTCGCCATCGCTAACGTCGGCGTCGATGTCCGTGGGGTCGAGCGCAGGAGACACTCCCGCAGATTCCGCGGCCTCGGACTCCTGCTGAGAGATCATGAGGGCGTACTGCAGCGCAGCGTCGCCGTCCGCGAGGCCCAGGTCCTCCATTGCTGCGCGGTGTTGTTGCTCGTGGCTCACATTCGTGCGCTCCACCTCGTTCTCGGCCTGGATCTCGTAGTGGCTCTCGACCGCGTCGTGGTGCAGATCACGGAGGTCTGTTGTCAGTACAAATGCCTCCCGGAAGAAGAAAAAACACAACTCACCAAGCGTGCGCGAATGACCGCGGGATTCGCCCTTGCCACCGCCGCCGGCACCCTTGCGGGAGGTACCGTCGTTCTTGCCAGACTGGCGGCCCTTTCCGGTACCCGCGCGCCAGGTCTGCACGCTTCGTCCGATGGCAGCAATCACGAGGTCATTGTCGATCAGCAACTGGTTCACGGTGTAGTACTTTGCGCGTGGCTCATCCGACGCCGCGAGCTGTAGATCACCAGGGGTGTAGTGCTGCGGAGGGCGGAAAGCACGCAGCTTCTCGACGACCACAGGGAGCGGGTCAAACACACCGTAGTGGCCGTCAAAGCTGCCGACAGCTACCAGGCCGCAGTAGCAGTCGATGGCGGTAATCTTACCGTCGGAGGCGACCCAAGAACGTATGGGGAGAGTGCGCTCCTTGCCTCGGTTGTCCCACGGCCAGACATACGCCTGACCATTGACGTCACCGGCAACAATGAAGCGGCCGTACTCTGTCTCTGCGAGGCGGCGGGGGAGTTCCTCAAGGGGGAGATCCAGTGGGGGAGTGTTGGCTCCAGAGGCAACACCAGTTGCGACGCCGGAGGCGGCAGCGGAGGCGGCACCGGAAACGGAGCCACTTGTGGGGGTAACGATACGAACTGAGAGTGTAGGTTCGATCTTACGAGGAGCAGCGATGGGCGGCGACGGGTCGAGGCTCGCAAAGACCGTAGTTAGAGGCAGTTCACTCGCGGTGGTGTAGAAGGTGGTCTCGATGGCGTGCTCGTCGCCCTTGATGGTGATGTCGTAACGGGTGAGAACAGGATGCTTATCGTGGTGAACAACGATGGAGGCAGCGATGCCCGCCGGGCGCTCGGTAACAAGCATGAACAGGCGCTTGACCCCGCCAAACTGTTCCTGCGATCCGACGTCGATGCGGACCTCGCGGGGATCCGTTGCGGCGGCGAACCAGACGCGTAGATCTCCATCCTGCGTCGCACCAGCGACAATATCGTATTGGGTGTCACAAACAACGGAAGTGATTGGGTCGGGGTGGGCCATTTGCCTCAGCCTGACCTCCTCCCCGCGGTTCTTGTGGGGCTCCTCCACCGGAGTGGAGGTGAAGAGGCAGGAGAGGGATGCGGGCTGCTCGGTCGGGGTCTTCTTGCCCGACTTGCCAGAGCCGGGGTTGAGCTGCCAGTACTTGACACGGCCGTCTTCGCCACCTGACACCCACTTGAGGGTCTCCGTCTCGGGCTGGTGGATCGATGTAACAGCACCGATGTGAATGTCGTCGGCCTTGCTGTAAACATTGACCGAGTTGGCACGGCCACCGTGAGTGGCGTGCGAGCGAGTCTGCATTGTGGTGTGGACGACGTAGCCCGTCAGCTGACCCCAGAGCATGTGAGTCTGAGAGCGCTTTGGGATAAAGACGGCCATCGGTGCCGAGCTGGGATCCCAGTGGGGGCGAAGATGGAAGTTGGCTGCGCGTTAGCGAGGGCTGGGTAATCTCAAACATACCGTCTTGGCCAGGTCCCCAGAAGCCCTTTGACACTTTGCCGTTCAGAGGATCACTCTTGACCAAGGCGCTGTTGTCCAGACCGACACTGTAGAGAGTGGGGGGCGTGCGAGATGAAACGGCAAGCATCGTCTCGTACTTTTGACGGTGGGACATCTTGATCGGAGTTGACGAGCCGGCCTCCAAGGTCGAGGGCTTGCCGCTGGTCATCTTGCCGACGACAAGGGGTGGCTTGACTGGGCCAAGCTGGGGAGGGTACGCCAGCGACATGGAGTTGACCACCACGTTCACGGGGTTGTGAACGACACTGGAGGTGCGCGAAGCGGTCCAGCGCCTGAAGTCAGCTCACTGAACGTTGAACACTCTCGCAACTTACTCAAGCATACCCTCACGAGAGAGGGCCTCACGCTTCCAGCCGCGACCACCAGTACCCATGCATCCCTGCACAAGAACCTTGACCTCCTCGCCCGCGAGGGGGCTGGAGCTGGCGCCGTCCCAGAGGAAGCGGTTAATGTAGCAGTGGCGCCAGAAGGAATCATTCTTCAGCTCGTTATGCAGGAGCTTGCAGGTAGCGCTCATCTGCAGGAGGGAGCGGGGCGGGAGGCGGACCAGAAGTAGGTGGAGAACGTCACCGGGCAGGTTGAGAAGGTAGCTGGATGGTTAGTTGCGGAACGATCACACGTGCTTGAGATCGCGTCTGGCAAAACGACGCGTAAACAGTGGAGTGGGGAGCTAACCACTTACCAATGGGCCCGTTTAGCAGCATCAACACGCTCCTTGACCTTCAATCTCTTGTTGCGAGCGCGGGTAGGCCTGGGTTTTACTTTCTTGCTCGGGAGAGCGTTGGCCTCGGAAGAGGGAAACTCGACTTCAATGTCAGAGTCGTCGGAGGGTTCGTACATGTCGTCATGATGGGTGTCGATTTCGGGGGAGTGTGGTGGTGATTCTTGGGAGGTTTGTTTGGGCGACGACAGGGGTGATGAAGGCATAAAAGATGAGGGTGAGGGGTAAGGTAGTAGTGGGCACTGATATGCAGTGCGTTGTCGCTGTTGTTGACGGTGTGGAGAGGCTTTGGGATGGGGAGAGGGAGAAGAAGAAGTAGATCGAATGTGCACTCAAGACCTCCACCGGCCCCAACTCCGAGGACGAGGAATGACGGCCGTGAGATTGATAAGATTCCTCCACCCACAGGACCATGACGTGTGTTTTTCGGAGTAGTCGCAGTCGCCACTCTGGCTTCCTTGTAGTGACGTCCTCGGCTGCATCTCCAGAGCAATCACAACAATCCGACCGCAACCACCCACCTCAACGGAGAACAGCAACAGCGACAACGATAACGCTCACCTGGCCATCACCCGTCTTTTCTACACAGAAATTGATATCACAACATGCCCACTGATCAGGGCGAGGAGCCAGAGTTCTGCTCCCTCTGCCCCGCCTCTGGCGCACCCCGTCCTCTCGATGCCGACCCCGCCGCACCAAAGGACTCGACCGACAAGGACGACCGGCCCGACTTGCAGTGGGTCGGATGCTCCAAGTGCGACAGCTGGTTTCACTCTGTCTGCGTCATGTCGACAGAAGAGTTCAAAAGCCTCACGATCCCTGCCGAGCTAATTGAAGAAATGGACGCAAGCGGCGAAGGCGTGTGGTACGACTGGCCAAAGCGGGTCAATCAGTGGTGAGTGGGCTGCCTAGATGTAACACCGATACGAGTCCATCTAACACTGCAGGTTCTGCAAACCATGCATTGACTTTTCAACATCACCCTCCAACCCTCGCCCGCCGAAAAAGCCACTCGTAGCGACGATGAAGAAGTCGCGTGCCAAGGGCCGACGGACCTCCACCGGTTCGCCCAACGCCAAACGCGCCCGTCTGAGCGGATCACATGCTGAGGACGCGACACCACCTCCACCGCCTGCGAACATGAACGGCACACCCGTAGCCCAGGCGCCTGCGACTGAGGGACGACCGAAACGCAAGGCCGCGCTCGAACGGCCAGACTACCACAGCATGCACAACCATGTCGCGACACCAACTAAACAATGGGTCGAGCTTATCAAGGATCCGGCAAAGTATGGACGGGTTATCAAGGAAGACAATTTTCCGCGCGTTCCAGGATCTCTGTTACGCAAGGCCTGGGTCGAGTCTGCCACGAGCGCTTCTGACCTGGCGATAGGTGGCGAGTACCCGCCAGAGTTCCCCCCCACGCTGTTCTGCGGCCCGACACGCGAACCGCTTGTTGTGCACCCCGTGAACGGCGGCCTCGAGTCAATGGGCGGCATGATCCCTGATCCGAGTCTTACTGTCGACGACGTCTCGCTGCTCGTCGGCCCTGAGAAGATGGTGGACGTTATTGGTAGGTTACCAGTGCTTACAATGTGCTAATCATGAGACGTCGCCACACAGACCTCGGCGCAGTGGCCTCTGGCGCGGTGGGCCGAGTACGTCAAGGCCCGTTCGGATCCCTCTGCGATGTCCTCCTCAAAGGTGTACAACATCATCTCCCTCGAGATCTCGGGTACCGAGCTTGCCCAGCGCGTGCGCCCGCCGCAGATCGTCAGCGACGTAGACTGGGTCGAGAACTTTTGGCCCTTCCCTCACGGCAAAGAGGCAACGATGCGCGCTGCCGCCAAGTCCACCGATGGCGAGGAGGGTGTGCCAGCAAAAGGGAAAGCCAAGAACGAGTGGCCGAAGGTGCAACTGTACTGTTTGGTAAGCCGCTACACAAGTCATATTGGGGACTAGCTGACCGCAGATGGGCATGAAGGAGTCGTGGACCGACTGGCACGTCGACTTTGCGGCCAGCTCAGTGTACTACTCGGTGCACACCGGGTCCAAAGTCTTCTTCTTCATTCGGCCGACTGAAGCCAATCTCGCTTCGTATGCGCAGTGGTCCGGCTCGGACGAGCTGCAAGCGTCCACCTGGCTGCCCGACATGTGCGATGAGGTGCGCAAGGTGACGCTCGTGGCGGGCGATACTATGTGGGTGTTAATCTTCTGTTCTACGGCCCGTAAGACTGACAGGACCAGGATTATCCCCGCAGGATACATCCACGCAGTCTTCACGCCCATGGACTCGATCGTGTTTGGCGGCAACTTTGTGCATTCGTACGATATTCCGACACAACTCCGTCTCCGCCAGATAGAGATCGACACAAAGGTGCCGCAGCGTTTCCGCTTCCCGTTCTTTGACAAGTGAGTCTACAGTCTGCTGGCCTTGAACCCAATGAGCAGAGTACTTACCTCCGCCAGGCTGTGCTGGCACGTTGCTCGGCAGTACACAACGACCCTCCGCACGCTGCGCGAGTATAAGCCAAACGCGAAGCCCTCAGCCACCAAGCCGGTAGTGCCGCACGAGCGTGTGCTCAAGGGCCTCGTTGTGCTCGCCCAGTTCCTCATCCAGCAAGTCCACGCCATGGAGAGCCCAGCGACGGATGACAAGCAGCGCAAGCTCATCTGGGGCCGTATTCCCTCCGAAGTCTCCGACCCCGGCGCAGCGGCGCACGAGCTCCTCTGGCGCGCAGAGCAGGAGCTCCCCGAGGGCTGGGACGACGAGGGCGAGGTACGCATCTCGACTGAGAAGGAGAAGGGGCGGAAGAAGAAGCTCTCCGGCGATCCTGGTGCTGCCGCCACACCTGCCCAACAGCAGGCGCAGCCAAAGAGAGCAAAGTCGCTGCAGCTGCTCGACCGCCCCGCTGCGTCGCGCACGTGGCAGTTTGCACCCGCGCCCTGGGAGCAGGACGAGCACCCCATTGCGAGTGTCACGGAAACTGTCGCAGCCGTGAGGCCCGGAGGTGGCGGTGAGACAGAGCAGGCGGAGCAGACCACGGCAACGTACCACCAGAGTCGGAAGAGGGTGCGCTCCGAGGCCGGTGAGACGGTCGTCGAGGAACAGGACCTCGTGTTTACTGAGCGCCGCATAGTGTGGGGTGCCCGTGATGAGGCCTCTGATACCAAGCCGAAGATCGAGACTTAACGCGGCGAGATCTCGAAGGGCTTTGAGACACCATAGTTGGCGAGCAACAACGCCGCAGAGTGTATGTATGTATCAGCAACATGTTGATAGCACGAGAGGGTGCGAGAAATCACTTTGTGCCAATATCCTCCAACCGTAGGATGCAGGCCTATTGACAGGCCACTTGTGGCGGAGGGTCGTAATGGGAGAGGTAACATCGGGTTGCTCCGTACCGTGACCGTGTTCAGGGTGGAAAGATCTTGCTGAACGCGAAACGGGTAACGTCCTCGCGTACGACCTTGGCGGAAAGGATCTGGCAGTCGCCGCAAACCACCACAGTGCGAGGACAGGTGAAGCATCCGAGCACCAGAGGTTACCAGCTTTTCCAGCCCAAGGCCGTGGTGTTGTGGGTATGTAAACCCACAGCGGCATCCCACTCCAACAGTCCTGCCCAGTTTTGGGCAATTCTATCTTCCTCTCTCTCCCTGGGCGTCCTTCTGGCGGAGGAATCCGGCCGTCGCTGTTACAGAATCAATCGTTAACAAAGGCAGTGTCACAGTTATCCTTTGTGAGCAGGTTAGCGAGGTCGTAGACGTGACCATGAAATCATAGCCTAGACGTTGCAAGGAGGTCGGACGGCGGCGGTGGAACAGAACCAGAACAGAGAAACACGAACACCATGGGTGTCAAACTCCTTTGCCCGCAGTAACCGTTCCATTGTCCCACAATACCGTAGATGATCGAAAGATGAAACTGGAATGGCTGCGTGGTAGCTCGCGCAGAAAACAAACACAAAAAGGTACCAACTGGCCCATGCAGCAGAGGGTAGTTGCACAGGTGCATTATACTAAGTACACATGCCTAAAACGTCCAAGAGGACAGCCAATGAGGAGATGAAGGGAATGAGATGATGAGGGAGAGTACATATGAGGAGAATGAGGTGATGAGAATAAGTATCCATCCGGGCCAAGTAAAGACCGTTCTTGTGAGATGTCCATAGCCTGGTGAGGCTGAGTGCATGGCGCCGTTTTGGGCGCTTAGTGGCCGTCGTTGTGGCCAGCGCGGTGCTTACGCTTGCGGCGGAGGTGGCTGCCTGCTGATGCGGTGACAACGCTGGAGGTGGAGGTGACAGTAGTGGCGGTGAGGACCTCCGTGACGGCGGTCTCTGTAGGGGTAATGACCGAACCTGCCGGCGTTGTGCCAGCCTCGATGATAGCAGTGTTGATCTTGCTGGGGTTGATAGTAACGGGGGCAGCGACACCAGCCTGAGTCGCAGGACCAGAGGGTACAAAGCCAGCAGGGATGGTGTTCTCGAGCGTGGTCGCAGCCTCCTCGACGACCTTGCCATCAACGATCTCGGCGGGCTCAATAAGATTGTCTCCAGGGCCGGGAACAATCATACCGGGTTCGACAATGACAACGTTACTCTCCGGCGGAGTAACAGCAGCCTCAGTCGCGACGTTGATGGGCTTGTCAAGGAGACCGACCCAGACCGTACCAGGGACCCACCAATGGGTCTCGTTCATGAAGACGGTACGGGCCTCAAGCCAGTGGCGCTTCTGGGGAACCTGCTCCTCCTCGGGGATGACGCCAGCGTATGGGCTGTCGAGGACCCACCAGTGAGTGCCGTTTGACTGGTACTCGCCGCGAGTGGCACCGGCCGGGGTGGGAGTAAAGTCTTGAAGACCGCCTCCAAACTTGGGCTCCTCCTCCTCCTCCTCGAGGTCGTCCTGGTACGAAGCCTGAACGTCGTACGCACGGCGAGACTGAGGAGGAAGACCACGCCGCGCGGGGCCGATCTCGTTGGGGTCGGTACCAGCGCAAAGACCAGACCAGGCTGCCTTCTGCTGTTGCTTCATCACCTCGTCAGGGCGGATGATGAAGACACCAAGCTTGCCGACGGCGAGATGCCAGCCAATGTGGCAGTGGACCGCCCAGACACCAGGGTTGTCGGTGATGATGCGGAGGACAGCGTAATGACCGCCACCAACAACAATTGTGTCGCGACGAGGAGGGTTCTGGGTCTTGAGATTCATATGCGGAATATCCTCGGGGCCGATGTGACCCTTTCCGCGAGCAACAATGTGGAATGGACGGCCGTGAAGGTGGAAGGGGTGGTCAAGGCCCACAGGGTCGATGTTGTTGAGAATAAAGTCGACGGCGTGCATGGCGTCAGGCGAGTCGTAAGTAAGGGCGGCAACATGCTGGGGGTTGAGAGTGAGGCCCTTCTGAATCTGCGAGAGAAGAGGGTTGTTGATGTAGTTGGTAAAAGTAACGTCGTTGTAACCAAAGCCGATGAACTTTGTGCCGTCCGGGTGTCTAAAGATGCCAAACGACGAGTTGAGAGCCTTGGAGACAACGGCAGTAGCGGGCGAGTCCTCGCGGACCGAAGGGACAATGTTGTATTCCTCGTCAGTGTCAAGACACGGGGCGGTGAGCGGATCGTGAAGGTCGGGCCAAGGCTGAGTTTTGGGGATACCCTTGCCGAACCAGGTGAGGCCAAGCCAGTCGGTGTACCAAAGGATAGCCTTGGTGGTGATGACACTGTTGCCCATGCACGCCGAAGCGGTTGTCGCACGCATCCAAAAGGCATCACCAACGCTGCCTTGGTTCATCTTGACGATGACGGAGTATCGCTGTCCGGGAGCAACTGTGACCTCGTGCACATCGATGGGCTGGATAGGCGTGTCGTCAATCTCAACAAGCGACATGGTGTGCTTGTCAATCGAGTACCGGATAGTGGCATGGGCACCCATGTTGACGAGGCGGAAGCGAACACGAGAGCCGTACACAACGCGGGTAACATGGGGCGCGTTGGTGATGCACTTGACACCGGCCTGGGCGACAACACAGTCACTCTGACCAACGCCGTTGAGGAGAATGGCATCGGGGAAAGGAGGAATACCGGAACCGCGGTAGCCAACGGCCATGTTGAGGAGGCCGTGAGCAATGGTCTCGGACTGGTCGTGCATCCAGTCGGTGAGGTACATGGGGCGCTCCGAGTCGTAGTCGCGACCGAGCTTCAGGGGTTGTTTGCGAGAGTGAACGACGAGCATGCCAGTAATACCATCGGCAAGAGTATTGGCGTAGTGTGAGTGGTACCAGTAGGTTCCCATCTCTCCGCTGTTAAGATGGAAAACGTAGGTGTACGAGCCTCCCACGGGGATCGAGCACTGGGTGACACCGGGAATACCGTCTTCCGAGTTGGTACCGTTCTGCCTCATACCATGCCAGTGGATCGCCTGAGGGTGGTCCAGGTTGTTGATTACAGTGATGCGCAGAGTGTCACCCTCCCAGCCCTCGATGATGGGGGCGGGGTACTGGTTGTTGATAGCCATGATCCTACGGTGGAAGCCAGAGGGCCAGCCAGTGGCGTAGTCCAGGGTGAGAGTGTAGACACGGGTCGTGGACCAGATGGGGGGGATTAGGGCGTTCGCCATCGTGAAGAGCGAAGCTGGAGCCGACGCGGTCCTGGCAGGGAGAGGGGGCTGGGAGTACGACCAGGAGGTGGTGGTCTGCACAAAGGCAGAGCTGGTGGAAGGGGTAGCTGTGGCACTGGGTGTGACACTGGATGCGACATTGACGCTGGATGCCTGGCTGATGGTGGTGGACGAAGTGGGGGCTGGGGTGGACGAAACGGGCTTGGTCGGAATGACCTCAGAGCTTGTGCTTGTCCTGGTGGTAGTGGTCGTAGTCCTGGTGCTAGAGGAGGTAGTTGTTGTCGATCCCCAGCAGAAGAAGAGGAAGCACCAGCGACGGTCCAGGGAGTGGAGCATTGGTGTGGGCTCGGGGGCGGCGGCGCGGACTCGCGCGTTGGCGATCACATGGTCGCTGGCGGCCGCCAACCCCGCGAAAAGGAGGAGGGCGTGTAGTTGGAAGAAACGCATTCCCAAGAACACCTGGGACGGTGAGTAAAGAGCGTGGTGGTATAAAGGAGTGTGTATGGGGGAGTCCTATGGAAGACGAGCGACGGAAGTGTGGCTTTTATCCTTTCACCTGCCACTATGCGATCAGGCCCAGGAGCGCGAGGAACCCGCCAAGGCGCTAGTCCGAGTGCGGGTCACTCCCATACCATACCCTGCTCGGGTAGGAAGAAAAGAAGTACAAGAAGCGGTGGACATGTGGTGGCCGTGGCTGGAACAGAGTTACCTCCAACAAGGGAGAGAGGGGGCAGAACCGCTTCCCGCCGTACCCCACCCCTGAGCCCATGACATTGGCAATGACATGTCTACAACGGCACTCCCGCCTGCCTGTCACCAGTCCTGGTGAAGCTGTATGTATTCCACTGGAGGATCGGAAACCCGAGGGACTGGTACCAAGCGAAGAAGGGTTTGTAGTGGGGGATGGGAAAGGAGTGGACGGGGATCCATGGCATGCCACGGTGAAGAGGTCTCGGTGGGGACAAGTGGGCCACTTACTCGAACGTGACCTGGCTCCGAAGTGAACTGTTTTCGGGGCAGAGTAAAGCTGATCGACTGGAGCGGGGATATATAAAGTGAGCTGTCGAAGAGGTGTGGGGATACAAAGAGCGTGCAGACGAGCTATTATTATAGTGATTGTCGGGGAGGAGGACATGAATGGATGAGGCAGCTGCCAGAGCAGAATGAGAGAGGACATTGCCCCCTCCCTTGTGATCACTGGCATTCTGCGGCTGACGTTTGCCCCAGGTCTGCTAGATACTGTGCTGCTTCTCCTCGTCTGAATAGGTATGCTCCAAGCAAGTGTGTCTTTCCCGTCCCTGGTCATCGCGCTCAGATCCCGGCTTACTGGTCCCCGTCGGTGGTAATCTTCAGAGTTCGTCCTGATCTCGAGCGAGGCACCTTAGCGCTGTGCTTGACTGCGTCGGAAAGGCCGTTGCGCTCCTCTGCGTTGCTTCCCCTCGAATCCCCTCTATAGCCTGCGGACCAAAGGTCATCGGACACATCATATGTTGTCTCACTGCTGGTCCCCGCATCCATTTTGGCGGATCATGCCCACAGGTTCATGCGTAGGTGTGACAGGACCGAGACTGGAATAGCGCCATACCGTCGGGATGTACATTGACCCTGGAGCAGAAGTGGCCGCCTTGGAGGATGTGCGGGTGGTCTGGCTTGGACAGGGGAGTATGACTCGCTCACTCTCGCATTACAGCAGCCAGCAGGCAGGATGAGTGCAGGTCAACGTAGACATAGCAACCAGTAACCATCCACCACGGGGCCTTTGCTCGGAAATCATGAGGGGAGGGAACAACAGCACAGGGTTGGCGTCGTTCGCGACCAGTGGACTCCTTTCCTGGCGGGCAAGCATCCCGGAGGGCAGCCTTGACGGGTGTCCACAAGGCGGGACGAGCGAACTGGAGGTAGAGAGTCCTTGGGACAACTGTGAACGGCGGTGGCGTCAACGCCACGGGCCACGTCCAGACGCTCTCTCGAAGCAGAAGGTCGGCGATGCAGGAGGGTGTGATGCGATACAAGCTTCACATTAACCTTGTTGGTAAATCCCGCCGGCCGTGCATACTAGCATCCGGCACTTGACATGCCGTGAGCGCGCAGGACCACCGGGTAAGGCTCGACAAGGCGGGACAGGAAGAGCGACGCCTAGAGGGGGTGGGAAGACCGCGCTTTCCTGCCGTTGGCGCTCCACGCGTCATTGTCGCGTGCAAAACACCCTGGCTGTTGCCCGTGCCGCGGCCCACCCAAACTCTCTCTGCCTGCCATAAAGAACGGTACCATCCATCTCGGGCTCACGCATCTCGTCATCGGGCCAACACTATATTTTCATGTCTATTTATCGTCTCGGGGGGCCCATCAAGGAGATTTGATCGCCACCGCCACCAATGCCGGCCAGGGCTCGGGCGCGGTGGCGTCGCGGGACGCGGGAACTGGCAGTAGCTCTGGACGCGCAGTTCTGGTAWGCTSGAGGTTGATGTCTGCATTGAGGCTTTCGTCATTATACATCGACCACTGAGTCATTCTGTGAATACTCTTCTACAATGTCCGTGTGAATGAGATTCGTGACCACAAGAGACATGGCGACGGACTGAACATCGCAATCAGCCTGTGACCGTCTCCAAGTAGCAGTCCACGCAGGGGCACGACGCTGCGGGCGTTCAGCTGGCGCCTCCCTCGGCGATGGAAATAGATGATCCTGTTGCTCCCCTGTCGGCGCAGGCGAACCGAACTACATTGTCGAGTGACAGTAGGTTTGATGCCAAGCGCAAAGTGCCGTCGGATGGGGGACAGACCATCTAATCCGCAGTCTGGGAGAATCACCGAGTTACCGAACGGGCAAGAAAAAGCCCGACGAGGGGTGTGGAGCAGACACGTATGGACGGCATTCAACGGCCACATGAACACAAGCATATCCCGCGCTGCACCGCAACGGAAACCTCTTTTTTTTTTCTCTGTACCTTCTGCGGTTCAGAAGCCTCAAGCCAAGCACGTCGCCGCCGCTGCAGATATTTCATCAGGCGCAGCCTTTTGTTACCGTGTCCCGTGTTTCGTAAGGTCAAAGGTCGAGACATTGGCCTGCCGCGCGAAGCCATCCTGAGCTACGGCTGTCACGAGCAGCCCGTGCTCATTTACGACCCTGCATGGGTGGTCAGCCCGCCTGAACCCCCACAGTGACCCACCAATCCCACCATTCCGAGGACCTTTGCCAGAGGGCTGAACGCAGATCCGAGATGTACGTCGTAGCTGCCGTCTCGCAGCTGGGTAAACAGTGACAGCATCAACAAGTCCAAAAAAAAAACTGCTGGCATCAACAACAGCGAAGACGCACGCAGGCACCAGCGACGGGGATAGAGTTTAGACCCGGGAACCAAACATCGATCAACTGTGTCGCCCAGAAAGGAAACCAGGTGGACGGACAGTGTCATGATGATGCATGCCACAATCACCCAGTGCCCCCAACCCAACCCAGCGCTGGCGCTCGGCTGGAGAGCCACTGTTCGGGAGCGCAACAGCCACCACTGCCCCGCCTGATGAACCACAGAAGCGCTCATCGCTTCGCTGATCAATGTCCTGGATGAGGGTTCGGCTACTCCATACATGGAGCCACACGACCCACCTCTGGACGATGAAACCCCCTCGGCGTCGGCGCACAGACCGCCATCCCCAAGCCCGCCGTCGCTGACTGACGCTTGACCTACAGGCAGGACTGACAGGAGACTGTCTCTCCGACGAATGCGGAAGCTGCAAGCTGTCAGCGAAAACCGCCCAGCCGGCCAAGCTGCAGTGTTTGCCGCATCGAACCGGCTCCACAGCGGGACGGGTACCGATGGAAGACCGAGGAATGCTATGAGGCGCGTGTTCATGCATGTGCGTACTTGTTTGCGCCTGTTGCTTGTTGACGTGAGAAGAAGGCAATCCCGCTGTAGAGCTGTGCTGATGGTGGGAGTGCTAGACGAGCGGAGTAACGGAGTGTGGCTGTCAGGTGGCAAGCAGGCAGCCAGGGACGTCACAGCGGAGCAACCACACCGAGCTTCGGCAGCCGAGCGTCTTCAGACCGAGCGCATACGTCGATTCAAGAGCAGAGAGAGCAAAGTCCAGCTTTGAGAGCCGATACAACCGAGGGGCGATTGGAACATGTTGCTTCAGTATCCCACGGAGCGGAGATTCGGCACGAGGGCTCTCGCCACAGAGATTCAACGGGAGCCACTAATCGCCTCGTAACAGCAGCAGTCGCAGCCAGAAACAAGAATAACAGTCCGTCGGGGGCGGCAGACGTAGAACTAGAGTTTGCTGTTTCGTCGCCATTAACCCTCCGAGTCCCCGAAAGCACAAGCATCGTAGTCGCCGAATTGCGCTCGAGCAGTATCAGCTGATGGCACCTCTGTGCGCAGGCAGTTTGAGGCACGCCCTTGGCCTTGTACCGGGCGCGCATGGGGTCGTGACCATGTCCTTGTTGCACCACTACACAGCGTCTGGGAAACCGAGAGAGTTCACATGGAAATGCCGCAGATCCCACCACTGATGTGTGTACAACGTAAAAACGATCCGATCGGCTCGGCAGGAACACCGGCGTATGCTGCTTGTCCAGTTCCTTGGGTCATCAGACGCCGACGAATACAGTTTGGTGTTTGGGCAGCTCACACAGCACTCTGTATTGTATTGCATTCCAGCAGGTGCTGTAGCCTAATGCCAAGCACATACCTCGTATCTCGGACAAGTGCGCGGCACAACTCTCTTCGACGAGGAGTACGTGCATACGAGCATGATTCATGTGAAGGTGAGAGTTGCAACCTAACTAACAATCGCCGTCGCTTCGCGCCGACTCCGCCGACCGACACGACAAGATGCTGTGTAGCCTCCTCGGAGCACAATAGTTCCTGTCCCGGTCACCCAGGACCGGCGGAGGCTGGAGGGTTGAGCTTGCGTCTGATGGCCGTTGCGACTCCTTTCTCTTTTGATCCCCATTCCTCACCCTCCTGACCTGTGGGCGATGTCGTCTGAGGTTTATCCCGCTCCCTGCGGAATGTGGCGGTAGGACGTCATCTGTGTAGCACTTCTCCAAGTGTCTGTTTACTTCTCGACGCCTGGTGCAGCCTTGGCCTCTTCTTTCTTCGCAGTTTGTTTACTTCCTTTTGTTTTTCCTCGCCTCTTTCACGTCTCTCCTCTTTCAGTGCACCCTTATGATAGCCCTTTTCATTATTTGTTCCCATTTCTCATCATTGTTTTGTTGCTATTTCTCACACTTCCTCTGGCACATGTCCTCTGTCTTGTTCCCTTCTCAGCTCTCTCCAATTATCTTCCAGCAGAATTACTGGTGCAAAATGACGCTCCTGCTACTGGCAGACAAACGCTCTTGCATACGCAGGCTAAACTCGCCACCTGATAGTAGTCTCATTCTGGCGGGGTCTGGCCGCCACTGAGCGGGGCGGGCAGGTCGGGCAGGTCGCGCAACTAGCGATTGGCGGTTTTCCGGCGGAATTGCCCCTAATAAGCAATCACCCGAGCCCGCGACTGATGCCCGTCGCTCGCTGTTGGGCCTGCCGACTGTGGATATTCTTGGCTGCTCCCCTTGACTGCAAGCGTTTCTGCCACGCCCGAGACACCTCGCAGCGTTCGCAAGGACACGCGCACAGTGCCACCCACCTCTCCGCCTCCACCGGAAGGTATCCTCGGTGTACCGCCAAAGATGACCCGCGGGAAAGCAAAACGGAAATTATAGACCCAAAATGGCGGGAAACCCGTGGGGAGATGCACAGTCGCGCGAGCACGCGCCAAGGGTTTGAACTGTGGCGTGGCGGAGAGCTGAGAGGCTATGCCATGTACGACCGCGTCCCGGGGCTCCCGCCATGCTACGCCGGTCATATGACACGCGCGGCGTACGTGCACGCACAAACAATACTACTCTCGCGGCCCCTCTAGCACGAGACGCATGCTCGAGTCGGAAGAAGGGAGCAGCAGGGAGACAACACCGCGCTTGCCTGGTCCTGCCTGCGGTGCGGGCAGCTGCCTCTGTGCTATGCACTCCCCTAGTACAATCGAGCACGCTCCGTCGGGGAACTGAACACCGCCTCAACCTCCCCTGCACAGGCTAATCAGCAAAGTCTTGGAACATCAGGCACACTAGTCGGCCCGCAGCGCGCGCGAATGGCGATTAACCTTCTCAATCGTGAGGAAGAGAACAACTGTAAACCAACTCGGAACAAGCAGCTCGTGCATCGTGCGACATGCGTCAGGGTTGGCACTTGGATCGCCTCGAGTCACTTCCGCGTTGTTACAGTTTTACCTCTTTTATCATTGAATGAACGCTTTCTAGCTGCAAGGAACGAACTAGCGAAATTTACTTCAACTGCCAACTGCTGGGAAGGGGAGCACCAACAGCGAAGCCAGTAGCTGTGTCAGTGACTATTCACAGGACAGCCACGGCGAAAGAGTGAGGAGAAAGGATACTTGTACAGTGGGAGAGTTCACAGAGCCAGAGGGCAGGGAGGGAGAATGAGGGTAGGAAAGGAACTCGGCGCGGTCCACAGTCGCTCATCCGCGCCACCTGAGCGTGAGCTTGCTGTGCTGTTTCCGTGGCAGGTTGGACAACTCACTTGAGGTGGCTCTCGTAGAACCGCAGCATAAACTGCGGGCAGCGCTTGTTGGCGGTTTCGTTCGAGACGCCAAACTTCTCGTTGCCCTTCCTGCAATGTTAGTCGCCCGCCGGTACTACATCACGCCGTCTCGGGGTCCTTGTTGCTGCGCTACACAATCCGCAGTCCCTGGCCCGCTCAATAAAACTCGATCACCAGTCCCTGCTCAACCTGACCGGGCACGGCGACGTTTCCAGCGACAGGACCTTGTCTTGGATTCGTGACTTAGGACACAACCACGTGTGTGGGAGAGCCGACACAGTCCATGTAGGCCATGGTCCAGTGACGACTGCGGATCAAGAAATCAAAGTTTGCCTCGAGTCCCTGAGACGCGAGGCCGAGCGACCAGAGTCGCACACCAGTCTGTACGCACCACACGGGGCTCGGCGACGAATGTTTACACAATTCGGCAAACAGTACAGGTAGGCAAGGGAGGGGGATATCGCGGCAAGGCCCAAAAAGAACAAGAACAGTACTCACATTGTAAGGTAGACAATGAGGCTATCATCGCTCGTGCGCTCAACAGTGTCGACGGAGCGAACCAGGTCCTCCCAGTTCTGGACGTCCTGATACTTGCCCATCTCGTCGCGGTGCGTGTCGGAAAAGTGAGTTAGCTCCTCGGCAGGCTCCTGCTGGGCAGACGCAGCGGCCTTTCCGCTTGGCGGCCTGCCGCGGCCGCGCTTCGTCTGGGAAGCAGGCTGGGGGCTTGCCTTGCGCTTGCGGACGTTGCCGGTCGTGTTCTTGGGCTGCTTGGCCCAGTAGGCAGAAACTATATCCTTGGCGTGCTCGCTGCAGGATGTGAAGAGAATGACATTACGCATGGAAGTCACGTGTCAAAGAGGGCATGTCAGCCCATGTAACAGCAGGAGATGCGGTAGGATATGTTGGTACGTACACGTTCTCCTGGGGCTCCCAAGTGTTGTGCTCGGGGCCGTATCCCTTCCACGCAACGAGGTCTAACAGTCAGATACCGGAGCACTGCGAGGGCCGCTGGCTACTTACACAAGAACCGGCCCTTCTGCGGAGCATTAGCACGAGTAGGTACGGACAGCGCAACAACGGATTGGGGGTGAGGAAGGCACGAACAGTTATGGCGAACAGCTCTGGTTGTCTGGAGCTGTTCGACAAAGACTGGGATGGCACTGCTGCTGCGAAGTCCCGCAATGCAGGAGCTCTGAACGCGAGCACTGCCTGTAGACGCAAACGTTTCGGCGCAGCGGCTGCCCACAGGCGCCCAGTCTCCTCGCCGGCGCCGAGCGCCGTCTCGCCTTCCTCTGCTTGGCGCGACGAATTGTCCTGGGACGCGCGTCCTGATCAGGACTGCTGCTTCGTAGGACGGGTGCCTTTGCCCCAGCTGCCCATAGCACCGGCATAGGGAGGCTGGCGACTCGGACTTGACAGAGTGGGCGCAAAACGCGACAACCTCGACAGCGTGAGTTGACCTTCACCGGCTACACTGTGTTGCTAGTGGCGCCGCAATGACGCAAAATCGTACCCCGAAGCCGACCATCCTTCCACCTCAACCGTCCAGCTTCGACGTCGAGCGGTTCGTTGAAAGACTCACCTGCTGCTTGCTGTCGACAATGGCCTCGACCTCGTATTCCTCGCCATCCTCCTCCTCCTCCTCCTCCTCCTCCTCCTCCTCCTCGCTGTCGTGGACCTCGACCTCCTCGACGTCCTTGGCCTCCTTGGTGGCGGAGCCGCGGCTAGCAGGGGCTCGAGATTGGGATCCCCTCGAAGCGGCGCGGGACATGGTTGTTGTTTTGTGGGGCGACGGGGTGCAGTTGTTGTTGTTGTTGTCGTTGTTTTTGGTGTTGTTGTTGTTGTTGTTGTTGTTGTTGTTGTTGTTTTCGAGTACGCCGAAAGTCTACCTAGGGCGTCGGGAGTCAAGGTAAGAATGCTGCCAGATGCAGTGTATGCCGTACGGCGAGTGTGGTGGATGGACACGAGGGTGCGCGGTGAGACGGAGTCGCGGTGGTCGGAGCGCACGAGACGCGTCGGAGTGAAGCAAGCCGTTGAGCGACAGCTGTCAGTGGGGTGTCAGAAGGAAGATTTAATGCACGCGGAGGTGTCGATGATGGATGAGCGCCGAGTGACAATGACGGGAGCGATGGAATGGGACGGATGGAGAGTGGAGGGGATGGATAGTGGAAGGGAAGGAAAGTCGAGAGAGTGTCAACCTGTAGACGGCGCGCGCGTTTGTCGTTTGTGGACCACCGAGATATCACTGTGTGTTGATGGGACAACAGAACCAACACGGCGTATTTGTAAGATACCCCCATTTAAGATCTGGAGTATTTAGGACCCCCAGGATGTGATGATTGCAACTTGATCACGTGATACAAGGTGGAGGTGGCGCTTTAGGTCGTTCCTTTGGATGCGACAGGCGCGTCGTGATCTCCCTTTTGTCCTTTTGTACCGCTTTCTGGAACATGTCAAGAGAGAGAGAGAGAGAGACAGAGAGAGAGAGACCCCATGCCCATGTCCATGGCGCTCTCCTCTCGTTGTGCTCGCTCGAATGTAGCTCATCAGATCAGATGATATACGCACAATTCATCCATACGCAGCCGCACAGCGTCCAGCGAGCGACTGCAGTCGCTGTTCACCGGCACTGGGACTGGACTGAAACTACTCTTGAACTAATCCATCCGTCCGAGCTCTGGGGTTTTTATTATCCGAGCTCCCATCCACGACCACGATTCCGTCTCTGGCTCTGGGCCCCGGCGCCGCTCGTCGTCTGTCGTCGTTCCTCGTTCCTCACCCCTCTCCTCTTCCCACTCTCCGCCATCCCCCCCGCCGTGTGAGCATCTTTACTGCACCGGCGTTCTCTCAGACTCTACTCTCATTCCCCTCTCAGCCCCTCCGCTGCCGCCATCTCAAATCCGGTGATCGACGACGTGTGACACGACGTGCGGTGCAGCGAGCGCCGTCTGCCGACTTAGCGCGGCCCACCTCGAGCCACATCTCGTGCATACAACGAGGCGTGCATCGCGGTTTCTTTCGCCCATCACACTCCTTTGTCTACTTCTTCTACTCTGTCTCTCTCCATCGCACACACAGACGACCACACGACCATATAACGGATCACAACAACACAACCCCGCCCACACCGACACACATGCCCGTTATCCACGGCTTCGACTCGGTCTGGCCCGCCGCACCAGAATGGCTCGCGCGGTTCGACTTTGCCATTGCCCCGCCGCCAGTCGCAACATGGTCACATAGCCTACAAGAGGGCAGCTCTGGGCAGGCACTGGGGAGCGTCCGTTACAAGAGTCTCCGCCGACGGGCTGGTGCCGCATGGCTCGCGCCCTTTGGCTGGCCGTTATCGTCGTCCATATCCGCAGCAGCAGGCACAACATCATCTGCACCCTCGCCGCTCTCGCCCACACCGTCCCCGTTACATTCCTTGTGGTCCGACACGGACCGCGTCTTTTACACCCACTTTCTCTGGCGCCAGGACGACGACGCCGCCGACCTGCCGAGCCTGCCGAGCCTGCCAAACCAGCGGCAGCAGCAGCAGGACTCCCAAACAGACCGACAGGGGAGAGGAGATATCAATGTCGCCAAAAGCCAAACCGCCAGGGGCTTGCACTGCGTAACACGACAGGACCTTGTGGGCGCCTTCTTGTACCTGGTCAACAACGCCGAGCTTGTTTACATGATACACGCCGACCTCCGCTCAAGCATGATAGAGTTTGAGCACTTTTTCATGCAAGAGCACTCTCCCCCCCTGCCCCTGTCGCCTGCCGCACACGCCCTGCTGGAGCGCGCAGACGCCCACCTTGAAGTCGTCGCCGCAATTGCTGACCCGACCTCGAGCGCCGCTGGTGAGTGGAGAGATGAAGACTGGCGGCTTCAATTGCAATTGAGAAACGAGAGCAGAGGGAAGAGAATTGGGAGCGCTGACTTGTTGCAGAATACTTTGGCCAGTACCTGAGCTTGCTATCGGACCTCGAGTGCGCGCAGGAGTTTCCCCACTGCTGGCAGCCGTTCACGGGGCGCACCGAGTGGGAGAGTAGCGAGTGCAGCAGCGTGTGCAGCAGTGTTTGCAGCAGCGCCGGCAGCAGCACCGGCAGCCGCGCGAGCGTGAGCGATCTGAGCAGCGACATTGGCAGCAGCATGGGCCTACTCAGTCCCGCCGACACGCCGACCGACGCGAGCTACAGCCCCAGCCACCTCAACCCTCCCGGCGCCGGCGACTACCTCGACCTGGGCGGCAGCCTGCACGGCCTCGGCGGCCTCGGCGACAGCAGCTGCCGCGCACACGGCCCGCACACCCACTTCCTCGGAGCGTGGCGCCCAGCGTCCGCGCGCGCCGACCCGCCGTCCCGCGGCGTCCTCGACTCGTACGCGTTCCTCGCGACGCAGCGCTGGCTCCAGCACGGCAAGGCGACAATGTGCCCCGCGACAGACTGCGACATTGCGGCGGCGCGCGCCGAGGCGGACGAGATCCGCGGAGAAATGTACGAGATCATGAAGCGCGACATGCCGCCCCCGTGGGACCGCTCCGTCCGGTACGTCAGGTTGAAGCGGGAGAGTCGAACGTGGCAGAGCAGGGTGCATGCGCTTGGTGGAACTGACAGCGCAGACGCACGTCCGTGGTCGCGCTCTGGGAGCAGCAGGTCAGGCGGAACAACGCCGCCGCCCACACGACCCCATTCGTGTAAAAGGAACAAACGCGAGCCTTCCCTGGGTCCTGCAGCGCGGGACAGACGACCAGCTGCGATGTCCAGCGGGTAGACAACCATACATCAAAAGGCCAGGAGCCGTCACACACACACTGCATAGCATTATTGAGCGCTCCAGAGACACCCACTACTACTCCAACCCTACCACCATTTCCTTATTCTACCTACCGACAGCTTATTGTATATTCCGGCACTGGTTATATTCCAGCACTTGTGGACACTACTCGAGTATAGTTTTGAAGAAGAGACGCAGACAGCAAAGATGGAAGAACGCACCGCGCGCGGCATGGCCTTTGTCCAGCTCGGCGCATCGTGATCCTGGACCTTTTCCATGTCTTTTTATGTACTTTTAGGGAGGGGCAGTTTCCTCGTCGTATTGTCCTCCTTGACTGATGCGTGACATGGCATGATGCTGACACTTACATTGCTCTGCGGCGGGGCTCGGAGCCGCGCCCGGAAGTCTACACGGCTGACTACCTACACTACTAGTGTTACACGATGTGTGGCGGTTAACGACGTCTGACGTCTGAGACGTATGGGTATCTCCCAAGATGTAAAGCTACTTGCCACAGCTGCTGCTCAAGCACCACTATCGGCCGCTCGTATTACTCGCTGGGATACAGAACAACAACCACAACCGCTAAGGATCGCCCAGGTCAGCCGCGCTCTCTAACCCGCGCCGATACCAGCTCATCAGCGCCGGCGCCTTGTGGCCCTTGAAGGCCGCATAGTTTGCCGTGGCGGGGTTTCGCGGCTGAAAGATGGAGATGGAGTAGTCCCCCATCTTGTCCTGCACAAACTCGTCGGGGCTAACGGCAGGCGAGGGGGGTAACGAGTGTGCCGTCGGTGAAGGCGGGCGCGGATAGGCAAGGGCGGGAACACGGCCAGCGGAAGGAGGACGTGCCCGAGCCCGAGTGGCGGTGGCAGACGGCTGCTGGGCAGGCGTCGGGCCCGCGACAGCGGACATGCTCCTCGGTGTTCCTCCCGGGGACACGTTGTCGTCGTCTGCGAGGCGCTTGGCGAGTTTGGCCACGCGGAGAGAGTGGCGGACACCGTTGGCGTTGACCACTGTGCCGCGGTCCGACGGGGTGGTGGGCGGCGAGATGGAGCCGGACACCCAGCCCTTCATTCGCTTGCGCTCCCGGGAAGCGTCCCGGGACCGCGGGCTGAGGTCCTTTTTGGAGTCGCCTCGCCTTGACGTGCTCTTCCTGCCTTTCTTGGACCGGTTTAACAGCGGGTACTGCTTCTTGCGCTTCTTGGGGGGCACGGCGCTGGTGTCGGGCTGATCGGAGGGCTCGGGCCTTGTCATGAGTTGGTGGTCGTTTGTCGGCGGAGGAGGGGAGGAGGGAGGATACGGGGACGAGGAGGCGACGGGCGTGGCGGGCGCCGGACCGTGTGTGAATCGCTGTATGGTCAACGTGGGATCTTTGCCTCTCCTAGGGTGGTTGGCAGGAGGGATGTGGCTCTTCAGCTCGTCTTCATCGTCTTCTTTGTCGCTGTCTCCGTCTCCAGGTGGGTCCTGAGAAGCACCCGCTTGATTCGCCTTCCAAATCAGGGGAGGAAAGACGCTTAGGGAGGGACCTCCGTGGCCTTGCCGCAAGGCAGGCGGGGCCGGGGCTCGTCCATTGCCGTCCTGTCTTTGCCAGTACCTCAGAGCGGCTTGGTGCGAGCCACGGGCGGTCGTGGCCCCCGTATATCCTGCGTCCTGGGGGGGCCTCTCCATGCCAGGAGGGCAAGGGCCCGAGGCGCGGTGGCGACGTGGGAGGCTGGCGTGGATGACTCTGGCCATTGCCGCCTCGATGTTCGCCACTTTGGTCTCGAGCTCGGCGATGCGCCGGGCTACCTTGTTCTTGTTGCGCATGCTCATGTCGTTGTCGTGCAGGCTGAGCTTGAGCTGCGCTGCTGTGTGCTGATGCCTGTCGCGCGTGCGAGAGGCAAAGTGCATTTCGGCGTCGATAGTCTTGGACGGCGCGGCGAGAAGCGCGTGTCTGGCCATGACAGTGGCAGGGGTGAGGGTATAGGACCCGGGGGACGTGGGAGCGGAGGAAGGCGTCGGCGTGGACGGAGAGTCGCGGAGCACTGCGGAAGAGACATCGGTACCCATGTTTCCTACTGCTGCGGCGTGGCGTTCCCCCCCAGCTCTGGGCTCCAGTTGGGAAGGAGGCCCCGCTTCCGGTGCGGGGCTGTTGTGGCATGGTTTCGCAGTGCCACTATCAACACCAGCACCAGCTTCAGCATAGGCCTCAGCCCTGTCCTGGAGCTCCGCCTCGAATGAGCAGACAAAGCTAAACAGGGCCTCGCTGTGGTCGTTCCTGTCCACTTCGCGCTCCCAGCCTGGCGGCATCGCGGACGTGTCAGGCCAGATGCCAGAGCCAGAGTCAGAGTCCGAGGAAAGAACCCCCCCGTAGTTTATCCCTTCTGCCCCCCCTGGTTGAGGAGCGAGTGACATGGGTTATCGGGAGGTGCTGAGGAGAAGTTGGGTCACAGCGAGCTTGGTGGACGGATTGGGGAGGGGGAGGGCAAGAGAGGTGAGAGGGAGGAGGACGGGTACGCGAGGAAGGGCTTTCTTGCCCTGCGCGTCAGCTGCTGGTTGTCAGATTCACCGTGGTAAGGCTATGATGCACTCGTAAGGTCAGCCTCACTCTTGTTTTCCCGGAAGGTGTTGATGTCGCTCGAAGATTGTGAGTACGAGGGTGTGAGATGGTCAGAGGTCAGAGAGGCGAGAGAGATAGAAAGAGGTGGTGAGAGATGAAGAGAGAAGACGACGACGAGCAGATGTGCCAAGTGAGAGTGCGAGGGAAGACACATCTCCAACACGTCTTGCTTGCTTTCTGCCTTCCCGCCTGCCCAGCATCTCGCCTTGCGTGTCCGAAAGCCTGCATCTGTATCTCTTCATGCGAGGATTTTAGCCTATGTATCACATTCCGTTGCTCATAACATCTGTCTACTAAATACTGCCGCTGCTGTCGTGTCGCCGCCGCCCGGGCTGGTGGCTTTAAGCGCACGAGCGGAGGCCGCTGGCGGGGAGGCCGACCTGGGTGATGCCGTCGACGACACAGACCGTGTTGCGGTACTCGGGCAGGTAGCGCGACCCAGTGTACGCGGCGACCGAGGCCGGGGAGCCCTGGTAGATGGGGGTGAGGGAGGCGGGGCACACGTCGAACGAGGTAAAGTGGTCGTAAGCAATCTCGTGCGCGTCGCGGGGGTTGCGGTCGCCCTGGGTGAGGACGGCGCGGGCCTGGGGGTCAGCTCATTCTACATCAAACAGCAAGTGGAGACGTACCTTGGTGACGACGTTGGCGTCGGGGCGCATGTCGATCAGGCGGCGCGCAAAGACGGCGGCGGTGGCGTGGTTGCCGGCCTTGGAGAAGACGGTCATGGCGGAGCGGAGCGCAAGCTGGACGTGTGCGGGCTGCAGCTTGCAGTGGGTAAAGTAGGCCGCAAGCTCGAGGCCGCGAACGACATTGTCCGGCTCGTCAACAAGAAGTCGCCTCCTCTCACTCTCGAGGGTGAGACCGATAATGTACTCGCGGATCTGGGTGATCGAGTCCTTGATCTCGGCGGCGGTGGCCTCGTCCTTGACGACAACAAGGAGGAGCTTCTGGAGCACCGAGCGGAAGGCGGTGAGCGACTCGGCAAACTTGCCTCGGCTGAAGAAGCGCGACGCCTCGGCGAGCTCGCCAGCCTTGAGGTCCTGGTACTCGATCGCGATAGCGGGGAGGACCTCGCGAAGCTCGGTGGTCTCGGGGTTCCGGCGGACGTGGAACTTGAGCGGCGGCAGCGAGGGGTTGGCGTCGACAAACACGTGCGCGGCGCGGTACGCCTCGAGGAAGTAGGGCTTGAGCGGCGCAAAGTTGACGGCCGCAACTTGTCGGTTCAGGAGCTGCATCGCCGATTCGTAGTTGCCAGCAGCGGCGTGGTCTGCTGCCAACGGCGAGTTGCGGACCCACATCTCGTCCTCGTCAACACCGGGCGAAACACCCTCCGAGAGGTCGGCAGTCGCAGCCTCCTCGGCGGCAACGTCCTCCTCGGCCTCGAGCTCGACAACCTCGGCGTCGAGGTCCCAGCCCTCGTCCTCGTCAACGTCCTCGTCTGCACCAGCCTCAACGTCGTCCTCGTTCGCCCAGGCGTCGAGCTGGTCGCCGCCGTTGGCCTCGTCGGCGGCACCGCCAACAAGACCCTCGGCACCGCCGTTCGCTGCCAATGCACGGTCAAAGAAGCTCTCGCCGAGGTTCTTGATGGGCCAGTTGGACTCGGCCTGGGCAAAGACAACGGGGGCAGGAGCAAGCGTCGAGTGGCCGGCGTTCTTGGGGGGAGGGGGGAGGTCGTCCTCGGTCAGGCCGGCCTCCTCGAGGATCTCGAGGGCAAGGTCGTCAAGACCGTTGGTCTTGGCAGCATAGTACGCAAGGGGGTACTGGCCAGTCTCGCGGAGAACAGCAACGCGGCCCTCGACGTCGCCAAGGTAGAGCGCGTTCTGGAAGCGCGACATCTGGTCACCACGCTTGGCGGCAATGGTCTGCATCATGGCGAGACGCTGGGTGTTGCCGGTGATGAGGTAGAGGAACGAGAGCTTGTCAAAGTTGCGAGTCTTCTGGAACGCAGTCTCGACAATCTGGTGGTTGCCCTGCTTGAGGGCAGCGGCACCAAGACGCTCCCAGGCATCAGGGCGGTCGACCGAGCGGGCCATCTCGAGGGCGACCTGGAGGTTGCCGCACTCGATGGCAAGGTCGAAGCGGGTGTTGGGGTCCTGGATAAAGTGGAGGGCAATCTCGGGGTAGCCCTTCTTCTGGAGGTAGGCGATGATGCTCTGTCCAACGAGGTTCGAGGTGCGGATAATCTGGAGCACCTCGTCATAGTTCTTGCGCACGAGCGCGAGCTTGAAGCGGTACTCGGTGGGGTCAATGGTGATGGTCCTGGGCTTGCCCGAGCGGTCAAGGCAGTGGACGACCTTGCCCTTGACGCGGGTGAGGTAGACGGGCTGGTCAAGGGTCTTGATGATACCGTTGTCGCCCTGGGGAAGCGCGTACTTGATGTGGTTGAGGGTAGTGTACACGAGGATACCGCTGTCATCCCACGCAGCCGACTTGATGCGGATAGTCTCGTGGATGAGGGCAGTCTGCTCGAGCGACTTGTTCGCAATGGTGATGGCTGACGTTAGCTTGGCGATACCTACACACCTAGCTACTCACTGTGCTTGCTGAGGAGCGCGACCATGTTGCCGTCGTTGCTCCAGACGACGTACTTGACGGGCGGGGTGGTGATCTCGCCGAGGACCTTCTGCTGCTGAATGTCAAAGAGGACGACCGAGTTGGCCGAGGCGAGGAGGAGCGAGGCGGTGCCGCCGTAGAAGATCTCGTTGGTCTGGACGGGGCACTTGACGGTCTTGGTGAGCGAGTTGGAGAGGTCGCGGATCTCAATGTTCTGGGCGGTCTTGTCGAGAACAGCCATGCGGTTGCGCGCGACGAAGAGAGCCGAGATACCGGTACCCTTCTTGCCGTCCGAGGGGGTGTCCTTTCCGTCACCGGCCGCAGGGCCCGCAGCCTTGGGGAGGGTGATGAGCTCGTAGACACCATTGTCCGAGGTCGAGGTGACGACGACGGCGCGCTCGGCAGGGTTATAGCTGAGGGTGCGGGGCTGGATGTACTGCGAGCCGAGCTTGCGGACAGAGCAGATACCCTGGTTTGTGCCGGTCGCAAGGTCGGCCATGCGGATGACCTTGTCCTTGATGTAGAAGAGCTGGTTGCCCGAGAGCGAAAAGGCGGGACGCTCACGCTCGAGCTTGAAGACGATGAGACCATTGTCGTGACCGGCAGCAAAGAGGTTGAGCTCGGGGTGAGCGGTAAGAACCCAGAAACGGTCGTGCTCGCGGCGGAAGGTCTGGACGGCGGTGCGCTTGGTCATGTCCCAGACGCGGATGGTCTTGTCCTCGGAGGCCGAGAGGATGAGCTCGTGGCGGGGGTGGAAGAGGGTCATGGAGACATTGTTGAAGTGGCCGCGGCAGCTGTCGACCTCCCATGCCTTGGTCTCGGACATGCGCCAGAGCTTGATCTGGCGGTCGTCACCACACGAGACGATGAGGGGGAGGGTGGGGTGGAAGGAGGCCCAGTTGACACCGCGGTCGTGGCCCTCGAGGACATACTTGACAACGGCGTCCGTGTTGCCAAAGAGATCGGCCTGACCCTGGTT
>PQXP01000040.1:30489-99869 GCA_002973495.1 Apiotrichum akiyoshidainum
ACAWCCTGCTCCTCAAAGGACATGGGGGCCTGGTGAGCCTGGTTCTTCTTGCGGAGACCGGAAATGTCCCACACGCGAACGGTCAGGTCCATCGACGCCGAGACAACGAGGTCGTCCCAGGGGTGGAACTGGGCACACATAATGTAGTGGTTGTGGCCGGTGAGAATGGCGATACATGTGCGCGACTGCCAGTTCCAGATACGGATGGTCTGGTCGTCGGACGCCGAGATGATCCACGGGTACTCGTGGTGGAAGAAGACGGTGCGGACATAGTCGAGGTGTCCTGTCAGAGTGAAGAGACACTTGCGCTGCTTGTAGTTCCAGACCTTGATCTTGTAGTCGTCACCACCAGAGCAGAAGATGGGCTGCGTAGGGTGGAAACAGATACCACGGACGGGGCCTGGGGTTAGATCTAGTTGCACGGGGGCAACTCACCGTCGTGCTCATCATATCGGTCAACAAGGGTGCCCATCTGGTAGTTCCACAGCTGGATGGTTCCATTGTGCAGCGAAGCAGCCAGGAGGGGGGTTTTGGGGTCTGTTGTTAGTGGTTGCCTACATACGCGGGTGCGCGCGCGTTGTTGTGCGCTGGCGGACTGCCCCGGAGGTTGATGGTCGATGGGATCAACCTGCCAGCTCGGCAAGAGCAGCAACATGCCAACGTCACAGTTGCGGAGCATGTCCTAGTGCTCGACTCACGGAACGCAATGCCCTTCACCCTCGGGCTCTTGCTCTCAAACTGACAGTCAGCACACGCGCATTATTGCTGATGGCCTACCTTTGTGAGCATCTGCATCTTGACCCCGAGCGCGCACGCGTTGCGGTTGCGAATCAAGTGGAGGGGGAGATGACCGGCTGGGGCGCTCGCGTTTTAGGAGCTGGAGGTGGACTGGGAGAGGGAGAAGGCCGACGGTGGGGGGAGGGGCGGCCTGTCGGAGGGGAGGGGGAGGTGGAGGGTATCAAGAGGGTTCGGAGATGGAGGTGGTTGGAGGTGAGGGTGGTGGTGGTGATGGTGATGATGATGGCAGCGAGCGGGTGGTGGCCGCCAGCGAGCGAGCGAGCACCAGCCAGCGTGTCCTGTGTCCTGTGTCCGTCGACGTGACGAGGCAAGCATCGCTGCCAGCCAGCGCCACGACTATTTTGATTCCGTTCTCTCTCTCATTCCAGGTTTCATGGCTGCCATGTGTAGACTGCCAGGGTGGAGGATCGTCATCATTCAGAGGGCGGAATCAATTTCCCACCACACCACATGGCTTGTTCCGTATAATCCCGCCCTCGAGTGGCACCGGCACCGGTCTCTTGGATCATGGATATCCCAAGGTGCATCTCCTTTCTAATCGACGAATAGATAAGACACCAGCTACTTTCTCTACGGCAGAAAAAGGAAGAAAAATAGAAACTAGACTAGAGTACTAGAGCTCAGGGTGGCCAGTAATCTTGGCCTTGTCCTCGTCAGACACGCGCTCAGCCTTCTTCAGCGCCTCCTCGACTTGCACCTTGTCCTTGCCAATCACCGGAGCGCCGCCACGAGCATTGGCGCCCTCGTCCTTGATGGGCTGGATGCTCACCCGTCCGTTCTCAGCAGACTGCGCGCGCTTGGCACCGCCAGCGCGAACAGGGGCCTCCTTCTCATCCTTCTCAACAGCCTCGCGAGCGGAAATACGCTCGAGCGCAACCTTCTTCAGCTGGTTCTGGTTCGAGCGGAACATCTCGTACAGGTCGTCAAACTCGGTCAACACCTCGGCGACACGGGCCTGGACCTTGTTGGCCATATCCTTGAGAGGCTTGGTGGTGGGCTTGGTGGGAAGCTCAGCGTACTTGGCCTTCCACGACTCAACATCTGGAGTGTCAGTTGAGCCCCATGACGGCGAAGCAACTCACCCTGCTTGATGGCCTTGTAGGCGTCCCACTCCTTGCGAGTGATGGTGTCAACAATAGACATCTGCTTGCCGAGGGCCTCGTAGTCGGCGCCCACAAGCTTGTCGAGCTCGTTCTGGGCGGCCTGGATCGCAGGCTGAGCCTTGCTCATTGCCGCATCACGTCCCTTCTGGATGCCAGAACGAGCGTTGGTGTGCTGAACGCTGACCTTCTTGTCGGACATCTGGCACGACTCGGCGACCTGGCCGCGAGTCAGGGTCTTCGAGTTGGAGTAGAGACGGTCAAGACCGGTGATCATGCGCTTCATCTCGCGGTCCATGTTCTCGACGCCAATCTTGGCCATCTCGGGCAGAAGCTCAATGTAGCGCTCGCCCTCCTTGATGATCTGATGTTAGTCATAGTCTGTGGGACCTGAACATACGTCAGACTGGATACGGCCGTAGCCGGCCTTGGCCTGGAAGTCGACCTTGCGCTTGAGCTCGGCAAGGGCGGCAACGACGCTGGCGTGGTGGTCCTCCTTGGGAGCGGCAGACTTGGTGGTGGCGGCAGTCGAGGCAGTGGTCTCGGCCTGGGTAGTAACCTCCTCGACGACCTTGGTCTGAGCCTTGGCGGCGGCCTTGCTGGCCTCCCAGTCCTTGGGCTTGACGGCAGGGTCAACCTGAGTCTTGAACTCGGGCTCAGGCTGCTTGGCCTTGGGCTTCTCCTTGACGGGCTCCTTCTGGACGGGCTTCTCCTTGACGGGCGCCTTCTGGACGGGCTTCTTCTTGAGCTCCTTCTTGACAGTCTGCTCAGTGCTGAAGACCCGCTGGCCAGCCTGGGTGCCGGCAACGGGCATCCAGTCGGAGACGTAGCCCCAGAACGACTTGTCAGCCTTGGGGGGCTTAGGAAGGTAGGCGGCGATCAGGGGCTTGAGGTGAGGGGTGTACACCTTGTCGTTCCACAGCTTCCGGTAAGGGGCGATCGCGGCACAGGCCTTGTGCAAGTAAGGGTCGACGTGCTCAGCGGCGTGAGCCTTGTAGAGCTTGTGCGCGTGGCTAGGGTCAGCGGAGAGTAACGTCGTGTGACTGCCTACCTCTTGGCGATGCGGAATCCGCGGGCAATGTTCTCGGCGGCAATCTCGAGCGCCTGGAGGGCACGGGGGAGGACAGTGTGGCGGCCGTGGTGGGTGCTAAAGTCCCAGGCGTTGATGGCGTGGGGCTTGCCGAAAACGTAAGCCTTGTGAGCGTGCTCCTTGCTGAGGCGGAAGGCGGTCTGGGAGTGCTTTCCAGCCATGGCGGTTAGGGGGTGACCGGCGACATTGCGGTAGGTGGCCTTGAGCTGCTTGAAAGTGGTGCAAGCGTGCTTCTTGGCGGTCTTGACGTGGTGGGCGAGGTGCTGGTTGTACTGGGCCTTGATGCGGAGGGTCGCGGGGGCGGTGGCCTCTGTAAGCTTGGCCTTGAGGTAGGGGAGACGGGGCTCAATGTTGATGAGGTAGAACTTGCGCGCGCCCCGTGCGATACGGTTAACAACCGGCTTGACCGGACCGTTCCACACACGGAGAGTCGTGCCCTTTGCGAGGTTGTAACCGGGCTCAAGCTTCTCCTTGTAGACGGGGTGAGCCTGAATCTTGCTCTGAACATTGGCAAGGACGGGGTAGACGTGGGGCTGGAGGACATGCTCTTGGTAGAGGTTGGCAGGGTAGCAGAGGGTCTGGTGAAGCGACGAGTGGTCCTTGGTGATACCAAGCGAGTTTAGGGCTATCCGCGAGAAGCTCGACTGGTTGTTTGGCGGCGGGCAGAGGACGGTGGAGAAGAGCGAGAAGAGGATGAGGAAGGGGACAAAGGTGACGAGCGAGAAGACGCTGCATCCACGGCGCTTCTTGGCCTTGACAGGTGCCCTCGGGGCGACAGTCTTGAGAGGTTAGTGCTTGTACTGTTTTTTTGTATATGATGGGGGATCCTGCGGTGACTAAAAATACTCGAAAAATACTCACAGTCGCCTTGACGGGGGTGGCAGCGGCCTTGTCAGAGCTACGGACAGTAGGGCCGGACTGGAGGGGAGTGAGTGAGATGCATGGGAGGGTGACGTACGTAGAACTTGGGGACCGACTTTGCGGAGGGAGTGGTGGGGGTGCCGGCGCCGGAAGCGACGCGAGGCGACTGCTTTCCGCCAGGCGATGACCTGGACTTGTTGTTTTTGCTCATGGGTGTGTGATGATGTTGTTGTTGCAGTGGTGGTGGTGGTGGTGATGGGCAAGGGAGTGTGAGCACCAGGAGAGGAAGAAGAAGACGAAGAAGAGAAAGAAAGAAGAAAGGAGAGGAAGAGGAGGTGGAGATGAGAACGACGACGAGATGAGGATGGGGGGGATATGATGCGATGATGTTAGCCAAGTAGCCTGGGTGCGATCACTGGTTTGTTGTCATCCCAGCAAGCAGCACTGACTGCACTAGACTACACACACGCAACGTCACTGGGCAGAATGCAATGCAGGGCCACCCTGTCACTGATTTTTGGGCTAGCCCATGCGCGGCCATGCGGCCGGCAGGCGGCTCTCATATCTTGAATCTAACGGGAGTATATTATCCACGCTACGTCATACTACTCATAGGCATGCTTAACTAATCCGCAAGCCTATACGCTTTTAAAATAGGCGCACCACTGACACGCGGTCGCCACCCAGGGCCCCCCAGGGCCGGACGCCGGACGCGGCACGACTGGTGCCGGCCAATGCGTCAATGACGACGGGACAACAGTGTTGTCGGTTCTAGTGATCGCCAGCACGCACTTTGGCATATCCCCCACAAACTCTTGTGCCCGCGGCCATGTACTGGCCGACATCAGCAGCCCGCATCCTCTCAGTCCCACGACCACTTGGAAGGGATCCCGTCATCAAACTAGCAAACAGCAAACGCGGAAACCTCTTTGCAACACTCACTCCAACCTGCCTCGGCGTTTGGGATGTTCGCGTGAGCCATCAATTCTCCCACAGGACTACAAACGCTCACACTTTTCTCTACAGCCAACAGTCCTCCAGGCAGCAGTAGAGCGCACACACCAGAGTATAGAACGCTGGGGCGCAAACGCCGACGTCTTCTGGGCTGCAGACGGGCGCGGTCTGATCGTTCTCGTGCGTGCAGCTTGTTGGAACTCTTTGCTCGGCTAACGGCAGACAACAACATCACACCTCTTGCAGTACCAGCTCCTTCCCACCTCTCTGCCCGCGTACGAGACCCTCAACACTCCGTCATTCGCACATGCAGTCGGACCAGGCGAAGGTGACGCGCTCCTCGGCTGGGAGCTGCGTTCGCAAGGCGTCGCGTTCGCCATGGGCGGCTGTCAAAGCGTCCTCCCCCAGCAGCACAACCTCCTCATCATGCTCAAACATCCGCCAGCCATCCTCACTGTCCCCTATCCCATCCCACCACAGCTCCTCACGCCCCCCGGCTCACACTTTCCCCCGCTGCCCCTCGACGGCGAGTCCGAGGAGCAGGTCGAGTGCGACTTGTGGGACCTCAGCCGCGCCAAGGAGTGGATGGAACAGGAGGGTAGGTGGAGTTGTCATGAGGTCACCTACTAAATCGCAGACGGCCCGCCCCTCCCGACATGCATGACGGCCACACGCGTCACCGGAATACCAGTCACATACTCGCTCCTCACGGACCGGGGACAAGTGTACATCATGTACGCGTCCTCCCAGATAGAGTTGTTACGGACAGAGGTGAGTTAGAGATGCGGCTCTCAGAGCTAATCTCAGATGGTCCGACGTGGATCGCAGCAGAGCACCACCACGATCCCAGCCAGTAGCGACAACAAGTGGCGAGGCCATCTCGTGTACCCGACACGGTCGGCAGACACACTCAAGGCCGAGATGGCCGCGCTGTCCATTTCCACAGAATCGACAACCTCTGAACCGGAGTTGGACAAGGCGACGGAAGTGGTGGTGAACGGGCGTCTCGGTCTTATTGCCGTGGGCACAGAGTCGTAAGCTAAAGGGTTTGTTGTCTTTGCTGACAGTCAGCGGCATGGTCAACGTCCTCGTGCTGCCGCCATACCCTCAGCCCGCGCGCTTCTCGCACTCTTTGAACCTGAAGCACGCGGCCAACTTGCGCGTCTCGCCGGGCGCGGTCACCTGCATGTCGTGGACGTCGGATGGGTACGCACTCGCAGTAGGCTATGAGAACGGCTGGGCGACATGGAGTATGGGTGGCCGTCTGAACGGCTGGGGCGTAGCCCTGCAGGACGAAGAGGGCGACGAGGGACCTCCCGCCGACAAGTTTATGGACGGCGTCAAATCACTGTTTTGGTCCCCCGGAAATCTGGATCTGTTCATGCAGGCTGCCGACGAGAAGTCGCGCTTCTACGCCATGCCGTTTGTCAAGAGCGCGACAACCGGCCAGCTCTCACCCGACAACACGCGCTACGCGTTTTTGCAGATGGACGACCGTGTGCTCGTGTATCGCGGCGCGGACCAGCCGGACATGAGTGTCATCAACCCCGAGAGCGACGTCTGGCAGCATATCCACATTCCGAACATGTACATTGCGACAAACTGGCCGATCCGCTATGCGTCTATTTCTTCCGACGGCCGGTTCATCGCCGTCGCTGGACGCCGCGGCCTTACACACTACTCGGCATCCTCGGGCCGCTGGAAGCTATTCGGTCAGGAGCGGGAAGAGCGCGGCTTCACCGTCCGCGGCGGCCTGCTGTGGTTCCACCACGTGTTGATCGTCGCCGTCGAGGTTGACAAAAAGTACCAGGTGAGTTTAGTGTCATGCTGGCGGGGGCTAACTCGCAGATCCGCCTCTATTCACGCGACCTTGACCTGAGTGATACCAACGTGTTACACTCGCAATCTGTCCCGTCACCAGTGCTCGTCATGACGCTGCTGGACAACTCGCTGCTCGTGTACACTGCCGACAGCATGCTGTACCACTTTGTGATTCTTCCGACGCGGGAGAGCATCCGGATTCAGCTCTGCGGGAGCATGTCGTTCCGGGGACTCATCACGGTCCCCTCGCGTGTGCGAGCTTTGTCGTGGATGATACCCGAGGCGCAGAAGCGGCTCGGCGATCCGGCAGACGACCTCATCGTCGCGACCATCATCTTCCTTGTCGACGGCCGTCTCGTGCTGCTCCGCCCGCGGCGAGCCGGCACTGACGAGGTGCGCTATGACATGCAAGTCCTCGCCGACCGCATTGAGAGCTACTGGACGCACCTGCACGGCGTTGGCACGCTCGAGAACTCGCTCTGGGGCTACGACGGCCGCAGCATGCGTGTCTGGCTCGACGCGCTCACGATCGAGGCCACGCGCGTCGACCTGGACCTCGACACGTACGAGAGCGTCAAGGAGAGCATCAACCTGCGTCTCGACTTTTACCCCCTGTGTAAGCTAAGATTCTTCGTGAGCTTGTAAGCTGACAACAGCAATCCTCATGGACAGGGGCATCATTATCGGCGTCGACTACGAGACCTCGACGCGCTCGCTACCGTTTGTCCTGTTCAAGATCCAGACGTCCACCAATCTCTTCCTGCCCCAGTTCCTGCGGTACCACCTGGATGCCGGGCGTCTAAAGCACGCCATGGCACTCAGCGCAAACTACCAGAATCTGGTGTACTTTGGGCACTCGCTCGAGGTGCTGCTGCACTCTGTGCTCGAGGACACGGTGGACGCGCGGCGCGCAAGCAATGCCGGGGGCTCGTCGCCCGGCGGCGCCACGCGCACGCTGACTCTTGTCGCAAACTTTCTCGAAAACTTTCCCGAAGCGCTGGACGTCGTTGTCGGCTGTGCGCGCAAGACGGAGCTCGAGCACTGGGGTATCCTGTTCAACGTCGTCGGGCGCCCGCGCGACCTGTTCGAGCGCTGCATCCAGGCGGGCGAACTGCGCACCGCCGCCAGCTACCTGCTCGTCATGCACACGCTCGAAGAAGCAGACGACGCAGCCGACACGGTGCGCCTCCTCCGCCTCGCGCTGCAAGCCAAGGAGACACAGCTGTGCAAGGAGCTACTGCGCTTCCTGCACTCGATCGACGACACGGGCGCCGCGCTCCGGCGCGCCATTGACCAGGTCCCCATCCCGCTCTCGGACCACCCTGCCACGCCCGCCACGCCCGCCACGCTCCGCGTCAGGGCCCCGGGGTAGCTGGAGACTAGAATGGTGACAGACTGTACTGTTGTATTCCTACCTATGCACGGATAGCTGATGAGGGCGGGATTGCTGACTGTCACGGGAAACCAGCCCTCGACGCGGTCCCCCATGTTGACCTTGTTGATTACCATGAGCTCGCGGCGCTCCTGCCCCCCGCTGTCGTCCTCGAGTGCACGCCGGAAGAACCGCTGGGCCTGGCTGGACGCGTTGGACGACTTGAACACGAGCGACACGGACGGCGGGAAGGGGATGGTGCGATCCCTGTCGACAGTAGGCGCCGTGATGCGAACGGTCGCGGCATTGACCGCGAGCTTGGGGAGGACACCATAAAGTCGTCGGAAAACGTGCCGACAAAGTCCACGGCGGCAGCCCATGTGATAAACAGCACGAGATGGCGACTGAAGACAGGCACGGGGTAGCCCCGCGGCCGCTCAAAGATCGGGACACCGTGCAGCTCAATGGACGCGGGGATGGTGGAAAGGGTGTAAGACTGCTCATATCCCCGGGAATCAGGCGCAGAGGTCAGGCACACCTGTGAAAAGAGCCGTTTCTTGACAATCTTGCGCCACTTTGGGCAGACGGCCTGCAAAGAGTGATAGTGGACTGGATCGGCGTGGTAGACATGGTCCAGGATCCGGTCGATGATGTGCGGGATGCGCGGGCGTCGATGATCGAGAATCTGGGTGCTCGGGTACGCGGGGCTCTCAGCTGCCAGAGTGATACTCGTTTGCGGGGGATGTGCTGCTTGTGCGTTGCCTGCCCGTCAGCGCTCCAGCGAGAGAGAGTTCACAGGTGGGTTTGAAAGCGACAATAGTAGGCATCGTAATACTCGGTCGGTAGACTGGAGCAGAGAAGATGAACGAAGAAAATGGAGAGAGCTCTGTCTGCTCGAAATGTGGCATATTCTGGGTACCCCGGCAAGGAGTGTATATATCTAGCTACCTGACGCTTGTAGCTTATGATGGGGCCGCCTCGAGGGGCGTTGAAGGTCTGTGCGACTCGGAGCCCCCGGAGGGCTCACCGGTGCCTGTCTTGGCGCAAGGACGGACAGGCTGAGCTTGTGCAACTGGCTCCATCTCTTCAACAGAATTAGCAGACAAAGACTTGGATCCGCCGAGATACACCGCATCGTGGGTCGCGTTGAAAAGCCACAACAAACAAGAGTTGTTTGGTTCCAACTCTTGCCCCCCCCAGGAGTCACTGACACCTGGTGATAACGGGATCAAACACACGTGTAAACCGCCGTCGATATTTGATCCCGGCGTATTTTGCCACTTGGAGAGCAATGGGTCATGTGGTGCAACTCTTGAGCACCACAAAGCCCACACACCTTCTCGCCTCTCTGTTCTCTTCGCTTCTCACCATCCAAGCTCTTTTCAGCATCAACGACAACTGCAACAACAGCAGCAGCCCCGACTAACGAATGGCCACTACAGCAGTTGAACCAAAGGCAGATACCCCGATGGCAGCAGCGGCTCCAGCGACCCGTGCGTCGACGCGTGTGCGGAACAAGTCTGCGCGCGCAATCGAGAACGAGCGCACAGAGTCGCTCCTCACTGCAGCCCGCACGCGGAGAGCCGCAGACAAAGACAAGGAAAAGGAGAAGGAGGAGGCTGGTGCTAGTGCTGGTGCCGGTGCCGCCGCGACCAGTGCGGATGGCGCAACCGCCGCCTCCGCCGACACTAAGGATGCGCCTACCGAACCGGCGACACCAGCAACAGAAGCAGCAACACCATCCGAGCCGGCAGCGAACGCCGAAGAAACCACTGCATCAGCGCCGGCTGCAGCTACAGGAAAGCGCAGGAGCACACGCACACCAGCGTCGGCCCAGCCGCAAGCTAAGAAGCCGCGCAAGAGCAAGTACTGTCTCTGCCATGAAGCAAGGCCAGGTCCCATGATCGAGTGTGGCGACTGTGGCGACTGGTTCCACTTTGCCTGCATCGACCTCAGCGAAGACGAGGCAGAGCGTATCCGTGAGTACTATGCGGTGTGGTCTCGTGTGGCCAGGTGAGGTCGGAACTGGTCCATGCCCAGGTTCCGAGCTTGCAGGTACCGAGCTTCCGCATTCCGAGCTTCCAGTGTCCGAGCTGCTTCACTTACCTTCCTAAGCTCGTGCTAACGCTGCAGACAAGTATGTGTGCGCAGTGTGTGCGGCCCGTACGGGGGACAAGACGACGCGTAAGTTCCTGCCCACTACTGACAGTTATACCACCACCACCACACCTCATCTACAACCATCATCATGCTCCACACACACTATAGTTGTAGATTCAGACGCACGCGATGTCTCCAGATCTCGGCGGTGCCGCCGCGGCTGCGATGTGTCCGGTTCGGGGCGGGCGGCGGAAACAGTGCTGGACAAGAGAGAAGCGGGCGAGAGAACAAGGGTTGCTCGCAAACAGTAGGCTCGGGGCTTGGCATTGTGTACATGAGGAGCGGACTCACGCGAGTGTGCGTACTGGCAACTGATCATCGATCGTTGTTGGTAGGCCCCAGCGTTGGTGTCTGTCTGGAAGATCGGGAGACGTGACGCCCTGAACGTTGGACGTTGACCGTTGAACGCGTCGGGAGGTTCGCTCGTCCCCGCCAACGGCCAACCCTGGTGTCCGACCCGCGCATTCAAAGGTATCTCAACCAAGGTCCTGCGGGTCGGTTGCGTGTCGGTGTCGACTCATGCCGTGGGACGAGGCGTGCGGCTACGGGCTCCTCCGCCACGCCACGCGCTACGCACCCCGGCCGGACACGGAATGCGATGCGGCTCGTCGATCTCCACAGCACGCTCTCCCCGCATCTTCCTGTCGGCCCAGTGCGTCCCGATCTGCGCTCTCTGCTGTCAGTCAACGTACACACAAAGCTGAACGTGTGCAATGTCTGTTTCATGGGCTCGGCGTGCGTGCCAGCCCGTCAAACGCCATGGCTCATGCCACCACCAGTGCCATCCCGGCCCTCTGCTTCCTGCCCCTGCCGTGATGCTTCCTGCTCCGTCCTGTATGCCCCTCCTGTAGTCACCCTCCCTTGTCCAGTCTGAGATATCGCGTGTAGCCTAGCACATAGCATCGATCGTGCGCAGCAGATTCTACCCTCCCATCATCATTTCCATCTCCATCCCCACATCCACACCCATAACATACACGATGCTGACAAGCTACAGATGTCTACGATATCAAGGGCTTCCCCTCCCCGACTCCCGAGGACCCCGACCAGCCGACCGAGGGGGCTGGCGACACCGAGCCGACCACGACTACCGATGCGGATGCCGCCGCGACCACCGAAGCTCCCGAGCCGGACGTCAAAGAGACCAAGGAGCCGAGCAAGCGCACCCGCCAGCCTGTGGGTTTGCCTCTCTCGTTCATTCTGACCCAACAGGCCAAGGCGACCCGTGCAGCAGCTAAAGGAGCTGCCAAAGGCAAGGCCAAAGCGACGGCCAAGGGCAAAGGCAAAGGCAAATCGAAGGCTGTCGAGCTCCCGTCCGCCGATGCCGATGCCGACGTCGATGCGGAAGCCAAGGACAACGAAGCCAACGACGCTGACCCGGACGCGGACGACCCCGCCGACGGCGACCACGAGGGCAGCGACGATGGGTCCGAGCCCGAGTCTTCAGAGTCGGAGGACGACGCGTCCGACGCGGCCCTCTCGGACGCAGACTCTGACGATGGCGACAAACCCTCGGCGCGGAAACGTGCCCGCCGCGCACCTGCGCCTATTTCTATCCCGAAAACCCGGCCTGACGCCCGCCGGACCGCGTCGGGCAGCTCCAAGCCCAAGACCCCGACCTCTGCGGCCTCCGGTGCAGCCATCACCGCCAAGACGCCCATGTCCGCCGGGTCCAAATCCGGAACGGGCACCCCGGCCGGGCCGGCCGGGCTTCCGCCAGCACGCAAGTACGTCTCGGACAAGATGGCGGGTGCGATCCGGGGTATCTTTGGCGAGGACAAGATGGACGCCGCCGCCAGTGAGACATATGGTGCCGAAGTGGAGGCAGCCTTGTATGCCTATTTCAAGGAGACAATAAAGGGCAAAGAAGTGGCTGGCGGACGCTACAAGGCCCAGTTCAACCTAGTGCACGGCGCGCTGTCGCGCGTGGGTGAGCTGCGCGACGAGCTCAAGACCCAGATCGTGGACGGCACGCTCACGCCGTCCAAGGTCGCCCTGCTCACCGGCGCCGAGCTCGCATCCGAGGCGCAGCTCGCCATCATCGAAGCGGCGAATAAGGAGAGCCTGCGGCAGACGGTCAAGATCAAGGAGGAGGTCGCGCGCGTGGTTGCGGGACGGGACGGGCTGGAGAGGCTGGGCGACGACGCGGACGGCATGTCGGAGATGCAGCGGCAGGAGGAGCGCGAGCGGCGGCGGGAGAATGGCCTCGATGATGAAGATGACGACCTCGAGTCTATCCCTTCTCCACCCGCTCGCCGCGCATCGTTTGCCGACTCCCCGTCAGACAAGCCCCGGCGGGTGTCGTTCTCCGGCTCGGCAGCCTCGCAGTCACCCACGTCCCCTCACCGTCCGCTCCTCCCACACCGCAGCTCCATCGCGTCGCCGCTCCGCCCCACCGTCGCGCTCAGCTCCGCATGGGGCGACAAGACCGGCACACCCGAGCCGCTCGACGAGGAGATGGACCTCGAGGACCAGGGGCAGGACGAGATAGACCTAAGCCATATCGTGGCCGAGGACATTGACTACTCTGCCATGGACGCCGACGACGACGCCGCCCGGGGTACAACCACGCTAAAGGCGCCCGACCCGTCCACGGCGCAATTCCTCCGCGAGCGCCCCGTGCTCTGGCGCGGCGGCATGGTGAACCCTGCCTCTGAAGCACCCAAGACCCCGCCCGTCGAGATGCGGCTCGCAGCCGGCCCCACGGCACGCCCAGCCTCGTACTGGTCCCACCTTCTCCCGTCGCCGACAATCTCCATCGCCGGCCGCGTCCCGACCGCGACGTCACTAAGCTACCTCACCGACCGCCTGATGGACCGCACAAAAGAGCTCATTGCTGTCGTGTTTACCGCCGGTTCGACAGCCTCGGCCGAGGAGCGCGCCGCGTGGGATGCGCTCGTGCAGTTCCACATTACCAGGGACCGCCACGGCGTATGCCACCCGTACGGCAACGCGCGCCCGCAGGCTGGCGCGGCCAAGGAGCTGTACCTTATCCCTCTGCGCGGCAGCGACGATGGCGGTGTGGAGATGCGCCCCGAGTTCCTCGGCCTGCTCGACCGCTTTGCGCTCCCGCCGACATTCGAGCAGAACGCAATGGTCGGTATCTTTATTGCCTCCCGCGACCGGCCGAGCGGCTCCCCCGCCGATCGCAAGGACGTTCCCGCCGCGCCGCCCCGCGCCCGCATCTCGCCCCCAGCCGCCGCGCCGGCCCCGCCTCCCCCTGCGGCACCGGCACCCGCGCCCGGTCCGAACCTCCAGCTCGCGGCGCTCATGGCGTCGCTCAACCCCGCCGCCATCGCCGGCGTGCTCGCGTCAACACCCAGTGCACAGTCGCCCGGTCCGGCACCCGGGCCCCCGCCGCCCCACATGCCGCCTTTCCCGCCCGGCCCGCCTCCACACCAGTCGCAGCACCAGCCACAGCAGCAGTACGACCCTCACGGCTACGGCCCGCAAGCGAATCGCTCCGGCGGCTACGACCCCGCGAACCGGGGCCAGAGCCAGTTCGACCCCGGATCGCACTACCCTCCGCCCCCGACTGCGCAGCACGAGCAGCAGCAGCCCCGCGCGCAGTACCCGCCTCCGCCGGCCGGATACGCCGCTGGCCCTCCGCCTGCTGCGCCGCCCGCGTTCCCGCGCTCGATGGGGTACGACGCGCGGCCGCAGAGCACTGCACCGGGCTTCAACGGCCCGCGCTGGGGTCCCGGACAGATGCAGGGCCAGGGACGGGGGCCGGCACAGGGGCCCGGCCGCGGTGGGCCGAGAGGCGGAGCTGGAAGGGGCAGGGGCAGGGGCCGGTGGTAGGCTTGTCGAGAGGACAATCCGAGTATGAGCACGAGCGAGCACGAGCGAGCACGAGTGTAGAGAAGTCTGGGCGTAGTATGGTACAGTCGTTTGGTAGTTGCGTCCCCCGCGCTCATACGGAGCGGAGGGACAGACAGAGTGAGAAAGGTCGGCGGCGAGCCAGAGACAGTAGATTGGCGCTTCTTGCAGAGCGTGACATGAACTGTCGTATAATGTCCTCAAAGCCAGCATGTCTGCATTCCGTTCCGTTTCCGTGTCCTTTTCTGTAGTCTGATGCGAGATGTCAGTTCCAGTACCTCCAGTTCGCGAAACCGTTCCGCCGTCCAAGCAAACATGTGACCAGTCTCATTCACCACAGTAAACATGACAAGATACGCTACAGCTCAAAATACAGATTAATCCTGGGCGGCTTCGGGCTCCTCGACCCATCCGATGCCGTTGAAGAGCGCGACGCGGAGGAGGGCTACGACGAGGGGGACGGCAAGCGGGCGGAAGTTGTCCGGGATGTGGTCGTTGGGGACAACTACGGCGACGAACTCCGCCTCCTCGTCGGCGCGGTGGCTTTCGACGCCGTCGACAGCGGCATTAATCTCCGGTTCGGGGAGCTTGCCGTGGAGGTCCGCGACAGTCTCTGTCCCGGCGACATATTTGCTGACGCCTTCCGCTTTTGCGCGTTGGTCAACCTTGGCGTGCACCTCTGTCTCCGCTGCGGTCACATCCGCGGATACGGCGCGGCGGCGCTCAAGCGCGACGATGGAGCGCAGATGCGCAGCTGCTTCGGGTGCGTGGGCCGCCAGCTTCAGCGGGAACACAGGCACATCGGGGTCGCCTTCGGTCGCGAGCAGCGTCGCAGGGAGTGGGTCCCGGAGGTTGGTGTCGATGACGGCAATAACCTTGCCGTCGGGGTACGTCGGCAGGACATCCTTCTTCAGCGCCTCGGCCTGGGCTGGCAGCAAGGGGCGGAAGAAGGGAGAAGAAGCATGAACCTTGGGCATGGCGAGGATCACGCGGCGGGCAACTTCGAGCTCCTGCACGACGCGCTTGCCCAGCATATCGGCTACCATCTCCTGGAGGTTGGTCGGGATTGTCGCGCTTGGGTCAAGCTTGAGTATGTTCCAGATGTGTGGACCTGGTGTCAGAGATTATCTTGGAGGTAGTGGTCTCTTACCCCGCCTTTTCATGAGCGCTTGTATGGCGTTAGGATGCAAAGCACAGTACATCGAGCTGCCACTCTTGGGGGCCACAAACTTGGGGTGCTGCACCTCGTCGGGGAAGAGCACGACCGTGCCGTCGTCATCGACCAGCGCAGGCCTGAGCTTGAGCATGAACGCTGGGGTTAGAAGATGGCAAGATACATACGCGCCCAAGCCCAGCACTCACCCTTCGGCATCAGCTTCTTCGAAAGAGCGCACATTCGGGGAAAGGTCTCCGCCATGGACGCTGGGAGTCAGCCGGGATCATTCAGAACAAGAAGAACGGGTATGTCAGGACGCGGAACGTTTGATCAAGGTGGACCTTTGAGAGTTCCTCGACTCACCGTACGGGCTCAGCCTTGCGTCTGGGACTTTGGGGCTCTCCCAGCGCGGCGCCTTGGGGTTGTAGTCATCCTTGAGGATCGCCGAGGTGCCTCCGGATTCAATAGGCGGGGAGGGTGGGATCTCTGGCTTTGGCGGGGGCGCGAGGGGGTCGGTTGGCAGCGGGCCCGACGGAGTATCGCGCTTGGTGGCTGCTGATGTGGGTGTGGATGAGATGCAACGGAGGGTGAGGGATGCCGTTGCGGGTGCTGCCGTTGCCGCTTGCACCCAGGTGGGGTGCACGATGTGGCTGGTCACCGACGTGCGATGTGCCGAGGCTGCGGTTGCGACGAGTCTCCTTGTGATCATGGCTGTGGGAACGAAGGACGAAGAGTAACAAACAATAGTAACGGGGTCGTGGGAGAGTCGTGGGTGTGGGTGGGTCAGTGTCGTCATTGGGAAACAAGGTTTTGTTGACAGTAAGGTGGAGGGTGGACGGGATCAAATTATGATGGCCGGGTCCAATGGCACGGAGTCGAGTTGAACCGGACTATTCGGCGCGGTCGGACATGGAGTTAACCGCAGCTCCATCTCCATCTCCCCCCCCCCCCCATCCAACCCCTCCATCGCCCTCTCTCATCTCCATCTCCTCGCCGTCTCTCACATCGCTCTCGCCACCACTCCCTCCGCCACCACCACCCCCTCCCGCCAGTCCTTTGGAGTGGTCCCCGTGCGCCTGCTAGCAGTGAGTAGAATGCTGTCCGTGTTCGGTGCCCGGTGTAGCCGCGGTGCGAATTTTGACCGCCCGAGTCGGTGTCTGTGTGTGACTCGGCCACGCCGCGGCGGATCACGCTGTGGCTGCGGTTTGGCCATCGTGTCTGGGTCTCTGTTCTCTGCATTGCCTCTGTCCAGTGGCAACATGAGAATGATTGCCAACCTGCAAGGATCACCCGTGTGCGAATCTTTCGCACCCGCGCTCAGTGCTCTGCGCTCGGTGCAGCCCGCCCATGCCATTGTCAGATGTGTCGCAGAATCTGGTGCACCATCACACCTGGTGCTCCTGGTGCATCGGGACTCAGACGAACATATCATCCCAGAAAGGAGGGGGGTCCCTGCACACATCCAACCGCACGAGGCTGCGGCAACACACTCACCTCGTCTCAGGCCGCAATCTCCGCCGACACCGCCGGCTCTTGGGCCTACCCCCTTGTATCGTCTTCACCATACTGACCCGCAGGCACATCAGTTCATGCATCATCGAGACTATTCGCCTGTGTCCGTGAATATCCACCCCCTCCCCAACATAGCGTAGTGAGTAGACGAAAAGTACGGCAGCAAGGCAGGCACGTAACGGGCAAATTGTTGTGTTGCGCTTGCGTTGGTATTTTGTGGACAAACGCGTGAGCGTACGCATGCGAGACGATCGCTCCGTCTTGCACCGTACCATTGACGGCCGCTGTCGCTTCGCACATGCACATACTGACCACCTTCAGACTTAATTGCCCAACATGGCCCGTGTCAACATTCGCCGCGATGTGGAGGACCCCTTCTATGTGAGTAGACGCTTTTTTTGGCACGCACTAACACGCAGCGCTACAAGATGCCCGTCCTCACCACCAAGGTCGAGGGCCGCGGCAATGGTATCAAGACCGTTGTTCCCAACATGGAGGACGTCGCTCGTGCCCTGAACCGCCCCCCTAGCTGTGAGTGGCTCCTTGCTTTTGTCGGAGCCAATCGCTGACCCTTCAGACCCTACCAAGTTCTTTGGCACTGAGCTCGGCGCCCAGACCACCATGGCCAACGACCGCTACATTGTCAATGGCGAGCACCAGGCCGACCGCCTCCGCGAGCTCCTTGACGCCTTCATTGACAAGTTTGTCCTCTGCGCGTCGTGCAAGAACCCCGAGACCGAGCTGGTCATTACCGGCAAGGGCAGGAACGAGGACATTCACCGCGACTGCAAGGCGTGCGGTGCCCACACTGGCATTGACATGCGTCACAAGCTCACGACCTTTATCCTCAAGAACCCCCCCAAGAAGGACAAGAAGGCCAGCAAGAAGGGCATGACTGCCGAGGCCAACGTCGGCGGCCCTGTCGTCTACGAGGAGACTGCCAACGGCAACGGCGACGAGTCGCCCAGCGGCACCCCCACCGGCAACGGCGGCGATGTCGAGGCCTCGCTCTCCAAGGCTGTCAAGGACCTCGAGGTCGATGACGACGACGAGGACGTTGACTCGCCCTACTACAAGCTCGGCGCCTGGTTCGAGGAGAACCGTGCCGCTTCGGACGCCGACATTGTCGCCAAGATGAAGGAGCTTGAGATTGCCGGCAAGTACAAGGCCCTTGTTCCCCTCGGTGAGAAGCTCTTCACCACCGAGGGTGTCGCCAAGGAGATTGAGGCCCGCGCTAGCCTCCTCACTGCCCTCGTCACTGGCGAGAAGCACCAGAAGGCCCTCCTCGGCGGTATCGAGCGCCTCATCGGCCGCTCGCCCGACTGCGACGCCCTCTGCGCCAACGGCACCACCTCCAAGGCTCTTATGGCCCTCTACCAGGAGGACATTCTCGACGAGGATGCGTGCACCAACTGGGGCACCCACGTCTCGAAGAAGTACGTCGACAAGGACACGTCCAAGAAGGTCCGCAAGTCGGTCGAGCCCTTCCTCAAGTGGCTCGAGGAGGCCGACGACGAGAGCGACGACGAGTAAGCGCACACTGTGTGTGCACTGATGCTCATGGAGGCCGAGCACCCGCCCCGCCGACCCCACCCACACATTATCATTTGTCTTTTAAGAACAGTAGTAGCCCGCGACTCGGTTCCACCCATCAAACCAAACCCATCAATAGGTCCAGATTCCGATTCTGATTGCTTGTGTATGCACTCGTGTCCGTGATCGTGGTGGGTGAAAGACAAAGGGGTCGGAAGGCGCAGGTTGTGGCACAAGCGGATGGGAGCGCTCACGAGACGAGCGAGCGATATCCGACTGGCCAAATAAAAAAACACTACTTGAATCTAAAATCCAGATCCACCTCCACCCAGAATGGTTGTGTGTGTGTCGCTTCTGTCACGGGTGTGTCAGCTGCCAGTCCAGTCAACCTTGCGTCATGCGCGACTTGTTGCAGCCGCGCGTCCGCACCCCCACATGTATATATACCACTGTCTTGCCCTCAACTCTTATCCACCCAACATACCCACCACATCCACCACCATGCTCGACCACATCGCCATCATCGTCAACGACTACCCCAAGTCCAAGGAGTTCTACACCAAGGCGCTCGCGTCCATTGGCGGCAAGATGATCATGGAGTACGGCCCCGACGTCACCCAGGGCAACTACGTCTCGGGCTGGGGCCGTGACGTGCCGACCTTCTGGTTTGCCAACTGCCCCGAGGGCACAAAGGCGTCCCCCGTCCACGTCGCATTCACCTGCAGCTCGCGCGACCAGGTCGACAAGTTCTACGAGGCGGCCATGGCGGCCGGCGCGGCCGACAACGGCAAGCCCGGCCTCCGCGCGCACTACCACCCCAACTATTACGGCGCGTTCGTCAAGGACCTCGACGGCCACAAAATCGAGGCCGTCTGCCACGCACCCCCTCAGTGAGCTGGCCGTGTACGGGAGCGCGGGCGGTCTGGTGCTAACGCCAGGTAATGGGCTGCCGCCAGGTGCTCCGCTGCTTTCCCCGGCTGCATGGATACCGCATACCGTGAAAATGTGAGAGCGACAACAGTCATCTCCTCCACACGACTGACTGACAGCGCAGGTTAGGAAGGTTGGCGGTCAAAACAGGAGATGATGTGATATTATGTAGTTGTAGCTGGTAGCGCGGAGCTGTCCAGCCCCCAGCGCGATGTGTATTTACTGGACAGCCATAGTCTATGGATGGCCATGACCAGCTCGCCATTGTGTGTCTGCGTTTGCGGCTGCGCCTTTGATGCGCTGCTCGCGGAGGCCTGAGTCGCGGCTGTGTGGCGTTGCGGCATTACTGTGCTGGAACACCAGCGGCTCCAAGGCACCTCAGCTCTCGGAGGCTGGGAGTGATGAACAGCAACTCAATGTGGCGCGCCCGTTAATCGCATGCGACGACCCACTGTGATGAACAGGCCCCATTCATGCGCGGGGCCGGCTGGGTCGAGCATGCGCATCATGTAGTAACTAGCAGCCAAAGTACATGGCTGTGAGCCCACAGGCTGCTGCCACTGGTATGTGGGACGCGCGACCTTGCGGCCGGGGCACCAGTCGCAGACCAGGCCGAAAGCATGGAGGACGTCTTTCTGCCGGCGGCATCTGCGGGCGAACGTGTGCGGAGCGCACAAGTTCCTCATTCGTCCTGTCTTTCTGCTGCTTATGTATCATGTGGTGCAGAAACGGGTCTGGCGGCTGTGGATATAGCGTCCAGTGAGGCGGAAAACACACCGCCGCAGCATCAAGCTTGGCATGGGTTTTCCGAAAGTGGTGCACCTGCAGAGTGGTGCCTGTTCGGAATCCCCGAGCGGCTCTCGGGCCGAACAAGCCACCCGTCGGCCTTCAGCTGCAAGTGGGGGAGCGGGCCCGCCTGTCGCTAGTCTTGGCTTCGAGAGGTATAAGGATTGTGCGCGCGACATGCGGGACTTGTGTTTTCCCAGTCACCGACGCCGACGCCGACAATGTAAGTATTCTGCCAGCGGTGTTGGTGCTGTGATGAGTTGTGACTGACACACGAGCAGAGGCGAGGCCCACCTTCTCTAGACCCTCCCGCCCCGCGCCCCTTACTTCACGCCCCCACCTGGCCACGCCAAGCCCGAGGCCGAGCCCACCACCGCGACGACTCGGCGCCGACCACAACAGCACCGCACTCCAGCCCCGCTCCTACTGCAGCCAGCTCCGATGAGGTCCACGACCGGCCTCCTCCTCACGGCTGCCGCCGCGGCATCTCTGCTCGCCGCGCCGGCCGCTGCCCTCCGCGATAACAACCCGTATTGCGCACTCGACCCAAAGACGCTCGACCCCGCAAAAGATCTGTGAGTTTTGTTTCTGTTTTCTGTCCCCGTCTTTCTGCTTCTGTTTTCCGTTGCTGTTCGGTTCTCCTGAGCGGCGTTGAATGCGGGCGGGAGCTGTCTCCGGAGGACGAGGCAGAATGATATGTGGAGGGTCAAGGAATCCCGCAGCGGGGATTACGAGCGGGGTGGCCAGAGGGCTGGAAAGGGAACAGGATGCGTAGTCGGGGCCAGAGAGCGCCAAGCATTCGCACGGTCGAGCGGCGTTCTACTCTTCTCTCGCTTGCGTTTGTCTCGAACGCGCCTCCATCGGTGGAGTTGGTGGTGCTGCATGCTCACCATTCCATTCGAGAATAGGGTGCGCGCACTGCGCTTTGCCATCCTCGGCGGAATCTGTTCTTCATCTGCGCTTTCGCTTCGAGTGCTCAGACCATCTGGTCGATAGCCGCCATCACCACCCGTGTACCGCGCAGTACTGCGCAGTGCTCCGTCCGCAACGCTGGTGCATACACCGCAAAGAGGCGGCAGGCAGCACATTCCTGGACTCCCCATGAACAGATTGCGGCCTTGATCGGGGACTCGGTCTGTGGAATGCGGGGCGGAGACTCAGTGACTAACCATCTTTAGCTGCAACCCTCTCCGCTACGTTCCTTCCATCCCCATCAACGCGACGGCGGCCGCGCTCTACTTTACATGCGCCGTTATCTTCGCCTTCCGTGAGTTTCTCTTTCTTCCTGTGGCCAGCCAGACGCAGGTCTTCGCGCGTTCTGTCATCCCCCTATGTCCCTAGCTGCAGCTGACACTCCCAGACCAGTTCCGCCACAAGGGCCTGTACTTCCTGGTCCTGGTGATTGGAACGTTCTGCGAAGGCATCGGTCTTGCTCTCCGCCTGTGGTTCCGCAACAACCTCCACTCGCTCACTGGATACATTGTCATGTACATGTTCGTCATCCTGTCGCCGTGCTTGTTCCTCGCCGCCGACTACATTCTCCTCGGACGTATCGTCGACCATCTCAATGGCGACAGGTACCTCTTCATCAGGCCCAGCCGCGTGTCTTGGATCTTCATCATTAGTGATGGTGAGTAGGGGTCATGGCACGTTTCCCAAACCCCCTAGCACGATGTATGGTAAAGCTCACACTCAGTCATTACCTTCTGTATCCAGGCGGGAGGAGGTGGCCTGTCGGCATCTGGCACCAAGAAGACCAGCGAGCTGGGCTCGAACATCTTCCTCGCTGGTCTTGCCCTCCAGCTCGTCTCCTTTTTCCTGTTCTCGTGTCTTTGGCTTGTCTTCCTCATTCGCGTGTAAGTGACGACCGGATTGTATCCGATCGGGCATGGTTCGAGCCCTTCTGCCAGCTGTATCACCGGATTACGACTGACCGACAGCCGCAAGGATGACTATATCTGGAAGCGCCGCGGATGGAAGCCTCTCTTCTTTGCCCTCGGCTGGACCTGCATTTGCTTCATGATCCGTTCCGTCTTCCGTACCATCGAGCTCTCGCAGGGCTACGTTGGCTACCTTGCCACTCACGAGGAATACGTTGCTGGCCTCGACACCCTGCCCCTCTTCCTCGGTATCATGGTCTACACCGTCTTCTGGCCACCCGCCATCCTTACCGCCGAGACCCGCGTCGACCGGGACGACCTGGTCGCTCCTGGTGGCGCCGTCGACGACACCGAGATGACCAGCCGCGGCTCACCGAGCACCCAGGCTAGCAACTGGAAGCAGTAAAGTGCCCCGTAGCATTCCGGCCACTCTCGCAAAACTATTCTCTTATTACAGACACATTCCGCACTTTCATCCACCCTACCCAGTCCACTGATCATTCATAACCCGAGGAGAGAGGAAGGAGGTTACCGGACACTGAGGCGCGACACCTTGTCCACCAGAGTTCCTTCAGACATTAGATACCCCACCAGCTATGTCGCTGGCCTTATACCACTGCACGGGTCGTGCAGTTGCTGTAGACTATAGATCTGCTTGCGATGCGATTCCAGTACCTTGTAGACATGAATGTCTCGACCAGAGCTGCACTGACTGGTGCCACAGAAATGCTTCCGTTCCACCGTTGCCCGCCTCCACCGCGCGTTTCCAAATCCGCCCCGCACTGGGCAACAACATTGCCTCGATTCCACCTCGTCACTTCACCGTATACATTTACACCACATCGCCCCCACACCACCCCTTTACACCCCACCGCCATCACAATGGCGACGCGCGTGTTGGGACGATTCGCACCGCCCGCCCCGGCGCACGTCGACCTCCCAACCCTGCGCCGCCCGCAGGTCGTCAGCGCCGAGGGGTTTGAGCTCACCGACGAGGACTTGGCGCTGCTGGCTGGCGAGGTCGTTGCTCCTGCTGCCGATGCCGTGAAGATTGAGGTGGACCCAGAGGTGGAGGAGGAAGCTGAAGAGGAAGCTGAGGCTGCTGATGACGAAGCAGAGGCGGACGATGGCGAGGAAGCAGAGGAGATGGAGGTCGACCCCGCAGTGATCGAGATCGACGAGCCCGAGCCCGTCCCCGGCAAGCAGCCGCTGCTGAGCCTGTCCGAGAGGTGGGTTTAGGCATCAGCCTCTGCTAACCCTCAGTCTCATGCTGCAGTACTCGCTCATGCAGACACGGCACCACCACCTGAACCACCTCCTCCCGCGGATCTTCTCGCACCCGAGCGTGCCTGGCCACAGCCGTCCGCGCTTGCGTCCTCCCGCACGCAAAGTGTTTGCTTTCCCTACCCCACCGCCACCGTCTGCGCCGCTCCCGTCAAACGAGTATCACGCCCCAGTTGATATTGACAAGAAGGGCAAGGGCAAGGACAAGGAGAACGAGGACGGGGAAGGCGGCGAGGGCGAGGAAGACAAGAAGGCCGCCGCGGCGCGCAGACGCAGACAGAAGCTCGCCGAAGGCCCGCAGGCCCCCGCGCACGAGATTGAGTGCATATCACGCGTGACGCTGCAGGTCGGCCCAATGTCGTTCCCCAACACGGAGCTGTGGATCGGACGGTTCGTCGCGCCCCGCGCTGGTCTGGAAGGAACGGTGCGCAGCCGCCCGCGCGAGAAGGCCCCGCCCAAGGAACGTCCTCCGAAAGAGCCCAAACCTCCAAAGCCCCCCAAACCCAAGGAGCCAAAGGAGCCGAAAGAGGTCAAGGAGAAGGTCGTCAAGGAGAAGGAGAAGCGCGAGCGCAAGAAACCCGCACCCGGGGAACCTGGAGCCAAGCGCCAGCGAACGGAGCGTCCGCCCCGCCAGAGGTCGACGCCAGTGCCGACTCCCGGCCCCCTGCCTACTGGTCCTCGTCCACTTCTCCCTCCTGGAACACCTACGCCTGTCGGTGTCGGCCCCTCGCCGCTAGCCGGCCCCTCGACCACCCCTATCCCAGGCCCCGGTGCAGCTGCGACCACAGCCTCCCCCATGCGACCTCCACCACCCCCCGGCCCTCCAAAGTTTGCGTCGCGCAACGACATTCCCAACGAGCTCATTCAGCGCGTCAACGCCGCAGCAACGCAGTATCCATGGCTGTCGATCCTCATCCACAAGGCTGCCCGCAGCGTCGCGAACAAGGACGAGCTCGCCAAGCTTGGCCGCGTTGTCGGCCGTCTGCAGCGCGGCGAGGGCGTCGGCGAGGGACCCGACTTGCCCGGTCTCCCGAACGGCCCCACCATGGCTGGCCTCGGCCCCGTCCCGCCCCGCCCCGCTGCTGCGCCGGTGCGTCCCGGAGCGGTGGCTCCCGCAGCGGGTCCAAGTACCGCGCCGTACCGCCCCCCCGTTCCGGGAGCGCCAGGTGCAGCTCCCGTCGGAGCGCGTCCACCTGTTCAGGGTGCTCGCCCTCCGCCTGTTGGAGCCTCCGCGCGTCCTCCCCCTCCCGCGAGCGCAGTCCGACCTCCGCCTGCGGCTGCTGCCGGAGTGCGTCCCCCTGCGGCCGCCACTGCCGTGCGTCCTCCTGCTGGTGTAGCCCGGCCTCCCCCTTCTGCAACGAGGCCAGCAGCTGCCACTGCCGTTGCTGGTGTTGCTCGCCCTCCACCGCCGCGCCCCCCTGCTCCCTCTGGGTCGGTTGCTGCTGCGGGTGTCCGCCCACCTACCGCCGCTGCGGTCGCGGCTGCTGCCCCGGCCGCCGCTACTCCAGTACCTTCCACGTCAGACCCTGTCGCACCTCCCGTGGCTGCTGCTGCGCCGCCTGTCGCGCATGTTGCAGCTCCGACGACAGCTGTACCGCCCGCTACCACATCCACCACTCCGGCTGCTCCGGCGACAGCGCCCACCCCCGCTGTGATGCCCACACCGGCGCCTGCAGCGTCCGCCCCACCAGCTCCAGCACCAGCACCCGCATCCGCAGCAACTGCACCGACACCTGCCGCTGCTAAAGCAACCGCCAAGCCGGCCGGCAAGGGTGCAGAGTCGGACTCGTCTCTGTCTGACCTTTCGGATTCGGATGACGACGTGGATATGACAGGTCGGCCGCAGCATGGTGGCGGACCTGTTCCGCCTGCGGAGGAGGACACTGGGACGGAGGCTGCTGCTGAGGCGATGGAGGGTATCGAGTCGTCGACAACAGCGGTTGAGGTCAAGGAGGTACCACCGGCCTCGACCACCGTGCCGGCTCCAATGCAGGCGACTACAGTTGCGGCCCCTCCTACCGTCGCACCTGCCACACCTGCTTCAGCGCCGGCTGACTCCACCTCTGCCGTTCCTGCCGCCCCGATGGCCGCTGCCTATATTGCTGCTGCTCCGATGGCTGCTCCTACAACTGCGCCTACAGCTCCTCCCCCACCCCCCGCAACCACTGCTGCTGCCCAACCGGCAGTGCCTGCTACACCTTCTGCTCCAGCTGCGGCATCGATCTCTGTTCTGCCAACGACTGCTACCCCTGTCCCTGTGTCTGCAGCCGTGCCCGCCTCACCAGCGGGTCCCGGCGCGGTGCCAGTGACGCCATCGTCATCGGACTTCACGCGTCCCTCGGCTGGACCCCTACCTTCTGGAACGACTTCCACTGTCCCGACGCCGATGACAACCGTGTCGAAGGCGAGTGCTCCTCCCGCGACACCGGCGCGTTCATCTGCCGCCACACCCGCAGCTACCCCAGCCCCGGCCAGTGCAGCACCAACACCTGCGGCGACACCAAAGCCCAATGTCATCTTCCTCCCGCCTCCCTTGCCGCCCAAGCCTGAGTATCCTCTCCCGCCGCCTTTCCTCCTCGTCGCGTTCAAAGAGCACCCGACAGAAAAGTTCCTCCTGCCACTGGGCTCGCACAGCTACATCTCGCGCGTCGGCGGTGACTATGTGACTTCTCCGCCGCCCGCTCCAAAGGAGATCAAGGTCGAGGAGGAGGTCAAGCCTGCGACGGAGCCGAAGACTGAGGCAGAAGCCTCTGCCGATCCTCTGCTCGGCACGGTTGCCCCCGAGCCGGCAGCTGGCAAGAAACGCACCCGCGCCTCGCTAGCCGTTACAAAGCCGCCGCCTCCTCCAAAGGAGCCGACGCCTCCGCCAGCACCGAAAGAGCCCACACCGCCACCCAAACCCGATCCCTACGCCGATCTCCCCATCGTCCCTGGCATGAAGCCCACTCCGGGTACCGTGTTGCTGTCGACATTCATCCCCACCGAGCCTTGGCGCCGGCCCGAGTGGGACGCACTGGCGAAGCGCCTCCCGTTCGGCAACGAGGAGTTTGTGGACCGCCTCCTGGGGCGCGAGAAGGAAAAGGACAAGGACAAGGACACACCAAAGGGCAAGGGCAAGGATGGGAAGCACGGCGACGACGCGGTCAAGACCGAGCCCATATCGCCTAAACGCTCGCTAAGGCAGATCAAGCAGCACGAGAAGGAGGAAGCGGAACAGGACAAGGTCAAGGTCAAGGAGACGAGTAAGCCTCTCTCGAAGCCTATGCCGTACGTTCTCAATCTCGGCGCAGAGGACTTCCTCCCGACCGGCACTCTCGAGCCCATTACTATTCGCCTCGTGGGCATGGACGACCGTATCTGGGCGCGCGTCAAGGGCATCATTGATGAAGTCCAGCAAGGAGAGCTTCACACCCTCGCGCGGGCGGAGCCAGTGCTCAACGACGTGGTCGAGGAGGAGAAACCTGAGGACAGGCCGGAGAAGGCTGAGGAAAAGCCGGCGGCCACGGCAGAGACGGCTGCCATCACCGGAGACCTCTCAAAAGCGGCACCTACGGCTAGTCCAGCTGTCGTTCCCGCTGCTCCCGCTCCGTCTGCCGCGCCACCTATCGAGGCAGCTGTCACAGCTCTAGCTCCTGCACCAGCGCCGGCCATCCCTTCACCCGCCGTAGCTGATATGTCGGCACCCACGATCCCTGCACCATCCTCGGCAGCCCCAGGTGTAGCAGCTCCTATCAAAGTGGCTGTGGCTCCTGCCGCTCCTGCTCCTGCCGCTCCTGCTCCAGCCGTCGCGGCAACGACTGCAGCACCAGCTGCCACTACTCCCGTCACCGCTGTGCCAGTCGCCCAGCCCTCTGCTTCTACACCTGCTGCGTCTGCATCCACTGTCCCGGCACCTGCGGTGGCACCTGTTATCCCAGCTTCTGCCCCTCCGACAGCTGTTCCTATACCTGCTGCTCCCACCCCCGGAGTTCCTCTCGCACCGCCACCCGCCACAACTACATCCGCGGTTCCGACGGCCTCCGCACCTGCCACTCCCGCCAAGGCCTCTACCTCAACTTCAACCCCTGTCCCTCCCGTCCCCAAGGGCTACGTCGCGCCTCGGCTGGGCCCAACTGTCCTCAAGACTTTCCTAGAGCGCAAGAAGGCGTCTTTCGAGTCGCTCCTCACGCGAGTTGGCGAGCGCCTCTTCCCGCGCTTCCGCATCGAGGCGCCTATCCCTGCCCTCGTCGAAGCGACGACCGACAAGTGGGCACCAAAGCCGTACCACATGACCACGCGGCCGCTGTACGCGCGCGCGTCGCCGGAACCCGAGGACGAGGCAGCCGCCATAGAGTCGCGCGCACTGACGCCCGAACTCGACGAGGCGGCCATGGAGGGCAAGCGCAAGAAGCGCAAGTACGACGAGCCGACCGTCACGTTTGAAATGCCCGTGTCGCTCGATGCGCTTGATGAGCGTGTCGAGCTTGGGGCCGCACAGTCGCTGTCCAAGCGCGGCGGACGACGCGGACGCGGTGGTGCGTCAATGCAGCCCAAGCGCCAGAGCCGTGGTCGCGTCGGCGCCACGTGCGAAGGCTGCGCGCGGCCCGGCATCAAGGTCTGGCGACGTGGCCCGAACGGACGCGGAACTTGTGAGTATGGAGAGTCAGAAGCTGTCATTGTACCGTTGCAAGCTAGACGCTGACTTCAGTGTGCAACTCGTGTGGCGACAAGTTTAACGATGGTACCCTCGGCCCCCTCAAGGCGCCGAATGCCAACGCGCACTTGGCCGCTGCGGACGACGATGACGATGATGACGACGACAAGGAGGGGAAGAGCGAGGCCGGCGAGGACAAGGCCAAGGAGGATAAGGCGGAGAAGGATAAGGTGGAGAAAGATGGAGAGACGGGCGCGGACGGCGAAAAGCAGGCCGCCGAGGGTCAGGAAGAGCGCGGAGAGAAGGGAAAGGAGGAAAATGAGGGTGAAGGGGAGAAGGACAAGAAGGGCGACAAGGTCGATGGCTACCAGGATGAGGTCAAGACGCGGAAGGACGCTCCTTCCGACCCGCCCCAGGAGAAGGAGCAGCTAGAGGACAAGACTACCACTGTCAACGAGGCGACGCCCGACGTCCCTTCCTCGGACGGAGTCCCAAAGACGACCAAAGCGGATGGCGACGTAAACATGCCAGAGGCCCCCGCCATGGTCGATAACGTCGCTGCCGCTCCTGCTCCCGCTGCCCCCTCGGCAGAGCCCTCAGCCGCGACCGCTATGGATGTCGACAAGTAGACAACCCCACTTGTAACAATCTGTACTATATGCAGCATCGCATCATACGCTGGCATGTGGCATGTGGCTGATGTGAGGGACGCGACGATATATACATCGATCGTATGACTAAAGTAGGGCATAATGCAAGGGGAGTGAGACGCGGACATGATGGATTCTTTTGAGTGTGTTATGTTCTGGTTCTAAGCGATGGTGAGGCTGGGGTTAGTTTCGACACTAGGTGACATGTAACTCACTTGTTCGAGGCCATGTACTGGACGAACGAGGTGACGTTGGCCGCGTCCTGGCCCTGGGCGGCGGCCTGGACGAGGGGAGCAATGACGCCGGGACGCTTCTGGGAGGCCTGGGCGAGCTCGGTGGCGGCGAACATCTTCTCGTCCTTGACGCTCGCGACGGGGTCATGGGTGTTACGCTCCGAAGCGCCGAGCTTGGAGAAGGACGACTGGAAGCCAGACTCCTCCGGGTCGAGAGCTCCGATGTCGTCGCCGGCAGCGTAGGTGATGTCCTGGGGGAGGGTGAAGAGGTCGACGAGGGCGAGGAAGATGGGTGTCCAGAAGGCGTTCGTGGGGGCGGTGAGGGTGGCGTCGGAGCGCGAGAGGAGCTTGGTGAGACCAACCTCGATGACGCGGCGAGAGCGAACGGGAGCCTTCTGGGTGTTGGGGAGGACAACACCGTTCATCAGGTTGCCGAAGAGACCGGGCTGGATGCCCTCGAGGATACCGATGGCAGTGTCGGGACCGACGTTGTCGACGGCGGCGAGGAAGGTGAAGAAGTAGACGAAGCCCTGAGTGAACTGCTGCGAAGGCTTGCTCTGCAGACGGTTGAGGAGGAGCATGAAGATGGTCTGCGAGAAGGGCTTCATGACGTCGCTGTGCGTTAGACAGTCTTGGGTATCATTTAAACTCACAGGGCAACAAACTCGTACATCGCCTGGACGAGCTCGAAGGCGAAGACGTCATTAATCTTCGAGCCGATAAGGCGCTGGAAGATACCGAGGAGACCCTGGACCTGGTTGTTCTGGACGATGAGGGCGGCACCGCGCATGAGGAGCGCCTTCCAAAGACGGACAAGGGCGGGAATGTTGCCACGCTGCTCCCAGAGCTGCGCTGAGAGGAGGGGACCAAGAAGGGCCTGGTACTCGGAGGGCAGGTCGGTGGGCGAGTGGAGCTCGAGGAGCTGGGCGAGGATCTGGAAGATATAGGGGATGAACTCGACAACGTCCTGCGAGAGGATGGCCTCAGCGGGGCCGAAGAGCGACTTCTCAAAGAAGGGGAGGCTCTCGGGCGAGGCCTCGCAGACGAAGCGGATGAGGGCGGAGACACTCTCGAAGCAGTACTGGCTGAAGCGGGGGTTCGAGGGGTTCTTGCTAATCTCGCTGAGGATGTTGACGAGGTGGGTAAGGATGGCCTGGTGCGAGGGCACGAGCTCCTGACGGGCAGTGATAATGACACGCATGGCACACCTCATGAGGTAGTCGTTCTCGGCAATCTTCTCCGGGGTTCCACCCTTGGCAATGTTGGTGAAGAGAGCCATGAGAATGTTCTCAGCGAAGGGCTTGACGTCGCTGGCCGAGAAGAGTGGCTGGCGGTCCTCAGTCTTGATGAAGAGAATGCGCTCAATGGTGGTGGCGGCGTAGGTGTAGATGACGTGGTTGTCCGAGTTGAGGTGCTGAACAAGGAGGGGAAGCACAGAGATGAGCTGCTCCTTGGTGAGCTGGTTACGGAAGGTGTAGAGGTACTTGATGGCGTCGACGGTGAGGATGGGATGAACCGAGCCGGGAGCAGCCTGGAGGTCGGCGAAAACGTTCTCGCCAAAGAACTTGACAACATCGACAAGGGCGTTGACCGAGGTAACACCGCGCTGAGCGTTAGCGTTAGTCAAGAGTTTATTACTCACCTGGGCAGTAGATCCACGAGCAGCGATAGAGGTGAGGAGGTAGATGGCAGTGTCCTTGGCCTTCCAGTTGGCCGAAGGGTTCTGGGCGTACTGCTGAAGGAAGCTCGTGACGTAACCCTGGATGATGCTGGTGACCTCGGCCTCAAAGTTGGACATGAGGGCCTGGGTGAACTCGGTGGCAGCCTGGCGGCGGGTGTCGCTCTCAGTGGACGGCTGGAGGTCGCTGCGAATGTACTCGGCAGGGTCGTCCTCGAACATCTCCTCCTCGTGCTCCCTAATAGTCATGTTGGGAAGGATAATCTTCTCGCAGAACTGGTTGAGGGTCTCAACAGCAGCAAACATCTCGCGGTGGCTGCCCATCTTGACGACGACCGAGAGGAAGCGGAGGGCGCGCGAGACAAGCTACGGTCAGATATGAATGACGACGAGGTGGTTACTCACGACGTCCTCGCGGGTGCTTGCGCTGACAGTGGTGAGCATCTGCCAGACACCGTTGACAAAGCTGCCCAGCTGAGGGAAGGCGTCCGAGTACTTCTGAGCAAAGAGTTCGGCAATCTCGCAAATCGACGCGCGGATCTTCTGCAGCGGTCCGGGGGCCTCGTCGTCGTCCTGATGTCAGTTGGAACACATTAGCCGCTATAGCTTACGTCTCCCTTAAGCTCCGGGCGCTCCCAGCTAAGGTACTTGAGGAGCCATCCAGGCTGATCGCCCTCTCCCATGAACAGGGCCATGTTGTCCTCGATGAACGGCGGCAAGTCCTGGCATGTGAGGTCGTGGAAGATCTGGATGAGGAGGAGGAGGGCCTGAGCAAGAAGGGCAGGGGTGGCGTTGGGGGGGAAGGGCTGGCCGGCAGGTGTGGAGAGGAGGGCATCGACGTGCTTGAAGAGGCCGAGGTGGGGCTCGCAGAAACGGCTGAGGACAAAGTTGATCTCCGAGAAGAGCTTGTTGGAGCGGAACTGGGAGCGCCAGCTAGCGGGTCAGCACAAAGGCAGCAAGGTATGCTTACCGCTTGAAGATGGAGTGAGCGGTGGCAAGGACACCGTTGTTGATGACAAAGTTGTCAGGAGTCAAGCTGCTGACGAGCTCCTGTTAGGGGGTGAGCATCATCCAGGGTTGTGGTCGGGGCGCAAACACCAAACACAACAAACACACGCCCCAGACCAATCAGTCACTCACGTCGACAAGGCCCTCCCACTTGTCCGGGAAGTCGATGGAAGCAATGGTAGACAGTCCCTCGCCAATCTGGCTCTGGAGGTTGGCAGTCTGAGGTGTTCCCAATGCGATCATGAGGGGGACGAGCTGCGACTTGACCTCCTGCTTGTCGGTCTCGGCGATCTGAACCTCATCCTCGCCGTCCCACAGACGCTTGACGGTGTTCTTGAAGTAGACACCACCGGCCTGGCGAACGACCTTGTCAGCCTGGTCAGAGGCAACGAGCTTGAGGACGATCTGGAGGAAACCGGCCTGGGCCTCTCCCTGGCAAAGCGACTCCTCGGCGGAACGGCGAGTAGCAGCGTCCGGGGAGACGGTGTCGGCGAGGTACTTGGAAAGGGCGGCGAGGGTCTCTGGTGTCGCCTGCATTTTGAATTAAGTGGGGAGTGAACTATAGGGAGGGGGTAGAGGAGGAGAGAGAAAGAGAAAGGGGGGAGGGGAGGAGGGGTGGGTTGGGTTGGGTTGGGGGAGATGATGACACTGGAGCACTGTTTATGCGTTTGAGTGCTTTTGACTTTGTTTCCTCACCCAGCCAGGACGCGCCGGCCAAGGTGTGGCCACTGGGTGCGAGAGTGGCATTGTGGCAGCTTCGTATCCAGTCCCCCCATTTGAATGCCGACACGTGAGTGACCCGTGGCGATGGGATAAATTGTAATTTAATAAATTAATTGCAAAGGAGGGGGCGCAAACAGAAAAAAACTTCCAGAGTCCAGGCGCGATTTTGAAGACAACGACAGAGAGAGCCCTGTCTGCCCAGTCTCACAGCTAAAGGGAATGACCGCATTGCGCATCGACCGCATTAGACATGAGAAATAACAAAGCCTAATGCATGCAGGCAGGCAGCGGTATGGTGGATGCTGGTGCGGGGAGCCCAGCTGGAAGCAGATCTGTTCCCAGTGCATGCCAGCTGGCCAGCCAGCCAGCCAGCCAGCCCAGGGCCACTGTTGCCCAGCCCTTCCTCACCCAGTGGTTGGCTGCCGCTTGCGCCCCCAGCTGCCAAAACGTTTAATACATGCACCACTTGGCCAACGCGACTTGTTCTCTTCCCTCATCTCCTCAAAAATCCTTCACCGGACTACCCACCACAACCCCCCACCAGCACAATGATTATCTACACCGACGTTGTTTCCGGCGACGAGATGCTCTCGGACGCTTACGACGTGTGAGCATCGCTCTGTTCTTTGCTCGTCGCCGCTCTCAGCGGCACCCGGCAGCGAGCAAATCTTCTCTGAAACCCCAGCTGACCCCACAGCACCGAGGTCGACGACATCGCCTTCGAGGTCGACTGCTCGCTCATCATCGTCAAGGAGGGCGACGTTGACATTGGTTAGTATTTTTGTCGCAGCTTTGCCAGAACAACGGTTGCAGCGGTCTGAGCGACACGGCGGTGGACAATTCGATAAGGGCCTGTCCGCACGTACCGCCCATTCCCTCGCCTCCAACACAGCGACCCAGCAGTCCATTGTTGCTGGCAAACGGCAGCTATCGCACTGAGCTAGACTGACATTATCAGGTGGCAACCCCTCCGCTGAGGAGGCTGAGGAGCTCCTCGAGGCTGGCGCCGAGCAGGTCAACAACGTTGTCCACTCGTTCCGTCTCCAGTCGACCGTCTTCGACAAGAAGGTAAGCAGCATAATGGACAACGCATGTGGGGCAGGCAACTGACACTCTCAGTCGTACCTTACCTACCTTAAGGGCTACATGAAGACTGTCAAGACCCACCTCCAGGAGACCAACCCCGAGCGCATCCCCGCCTTCGAGAAGGGTGCCCAGGCCTTCGCCAAGAAGATCATCGCCAACTTCAAGGACTACGAGTTCTACATCGGAGAGTCGATGAACCCCGACGGCATGGTCGCTCTCCTCAACTACCGCGAGGACGGCACCACCCCCTTCGTGAGTACCCCCTATTGACGCGCTCTTTCTCTTCTCGTTTGCTTGGGCTAATGCTCCAGTTCACCATGTGGAAGGACGGCATGAAGATGCTCAAGATCTAAGCAGATCATGCTCTTCTTCATCGATGTTGGTGTAGGCAGCAGCAGAGTGACATTGTTATGAGATGTTTCTTTGCTAAGATGCGGTGAAGCGAGTGTGGGAGGCACTGACGTTGGTGGATGAGGGACGTGCCGCTCGCGGGGCGCCCCGGTCGGCGTGGCGAGTTGCCCAGCGCCGTCCATATGCTGGGCACGGTTGTGCTGACGGTTGGCAACGCTGAGAGGCGTTGGTTAGGCAGCGGTCGGGTGGAGTCTATGGACGCTTTGTCTGTTCCACGACACGCCCAAGTGCGACACTACATGGTCCATGCCGAGGACGGGGCTTCTGTTCATCTCGTGGGCTTTGCGAACCGTGCTGCAGGCTGCTTGGGGGATGGTGGTACTAGGTGGAGTTGGTCGACGAACTCACGTACAGGGACGGCCAGATCTTGGGTGGCCTCGCCCCACTTCGTACTGCGCTGCTGTGCCCCGAGCCTGTCAGCCTACGTCTATGTATCAGTCTTCGCGGGGTCTGGCGCGGGGAGGTGTGGGCGTCATTGTATACTAGCCGCCACCACCAGTGAATCGTTCGTAGTCCCACTAGGAGAGCCTTATGTATACACAAGTGCCCTCATACCCACCCCCCATGCCCTCCCTTGATTCCATACTTGCCTTGATAACAATGCCTGTATGCAGAATCCGGCGAACAAAACGCACTGTAGCCCCAAGTAGAAGGCAGCGACAGTCAGCCCGGAGCCTCGCCTGGAGCTTGGGTGAAGGTGAGCCACAGCCACCAAACAGAACGGCTGAGCCATGACGTGCCGAAATGAATTTGGTTCATCACATCGGTGGTTGTTGACAACCACAAACCACAAAACCACGGAAATAGACGATCACCAACAGATCGCTGGTCCACTCCAGAATTACCACCAGGCGTTCTCCTTGCGATGGTATCCTCCTCTCTCCCCTCGCCTGCGCTGTCACCGTCGCCGTCGCCGTCACCGTCGCCGGGACACGGCTCACACCCCGCGTTCCGCCTGGCCGAGAAGCACTTCAAGAACCGCGCTACGTGGGCATTGCCGGCGCTGCGCGGGCTGCCAACAGACCTGTGTGGCCCTGTTCTCGACCTCTCACGGCCCGAGTCCCTTGCCAGTGACGAGGTGTACGCTGCTGGCTGGTGGGGTGAGGTGTACGCTCCTCCGCAGGCGGTGAACAAACAGAGGCAGAAGAAAGCGAGCGGCAAGGGGAAAGAGCGCGCGCGCGGCGAGCGTCCCGATCTCAACCCTGCGCTCCCACAGGTCATCCTCGCCGATGGGCGTGTGGCATATGTTGTCGCCGAGGGTATGTGCTTCCTTTAGTGTACGATGAGCTGACTGCAGGCTGCGTGCTGATTCCAAACTGTCTCTCCGCCTCGGCGCAGACGGACCTCCTCCTCAGCGCACTGGCAGAGTACACACTCCCGCCGAACCCGCTCAGCCTGTCCACGCACTACGCGCTTCCGGATGACCTGTTTGGGCTGTACGCCTCGGCGCCGGACGCCCCTGTCCGCCCGAAGCACGCCGACTTTGACGAGCAGCAGCGCACGGTCCACGCCGAGGCGGACATGGCGAACCGCGGGCCGCGCGCACTGATTGAGAATGCCCCAGCCGCTACGATCGGGTACGACGAGGTGAAGCGGCGGAACGCGGCATGGAGCGGAGACACTGTCTCGCTGCGCGTCTCGCAGCGCACCGCAGCGCAGCTTATGCGCGACGTGCGGTGGGCGAACCTTGGCTGGATTTACCAGGTCAGTGAGGTCAAGGCTTTGCAGGCGCCCACCGAGCTCACACTCCGCAGTGGTCAATAAAGGCGTACGACTTTTCGACGGACAATCCGATCCCGTTCCCGCCTGCACTGAAGGAGACGTGCAAGGACGTCGTGGCTGCTGTGCCGTGGGGACAAGTGTACGCCGCTACCAACACGGCAGAGGAGCACATCCCCCAGTGGGAGAACTGGGCAGACGACTACGAGCCCGATACGGGCATTGTCAACTACTACCAGGTCAACGATACGCTCATGGCGCATGTGGACCGGTCAGAGTGAGTATGGCTAACGACGCAGCTGAATTAGCCACTGACGCGCAGACTTGACCCGGCCCGCCCGCTCGTGTCCATCTCGCTCGGGCACGCGTGTGTCTTCCTTCTCGGTACCGACTCGCGCGTCGCGCCCCCTATTCCGCTGGTCCTGCGCAGCGGCGATGTGTTCGTCATGAGCGGCCGCGGACGGCAGAGCTACCATGGTGAGCTCACATGTCTGCAGACGGCAAAGCTCACATCAGGTGTACCCCGTATCATGGAGGATACACTCCCCACGCACTTTGCAGAACAGCCAGGTGACTCGGACAAGATGCGCGCTGCGAAACGCTGGGTGCAGACTGCCCGCGTCAACATCAACGCGCGCCAGGTGTTCCCGCCAAAGTTCCGGCGGCCCGAGGAGGGGGCCGTCTAGACTCTACTCCATACCCTGCACTGTCACCATTACCCACAGTTACGTCCTTCACAGCTCTGCTCTATGCATAATGTACAACAACTACTCCTCGCACTTGGGGTGCCAGCACACCCACTTGCCCTCTGGCTCACCCGCATCGTCGACAGCAATGACACCATCGCCATCCTCCTCCTGCTCGCCGGGGAGGAAGCCGACGCGACCCATCGGCAGTCCGTCCAGGTCACTGAGGTGTTTCCCGCAGTAGAAGCAGTGCATGTCGATGAGGCCCGCCGTCTGTCGCAAGCGCCACAGCAGCGTCGGCACCGAAAGGTGCAGGCTCGTGAGGAGCTCGGAGGAGATGTTGGCGGGGCCCTGTGGCGGGAGCGCGTGTACGGGCGGCGGCTGTTGTCAGTTAGGGGTTACACAGGTAAACGTACCCTCGGGTCGCGCGTCGGAAAGTAGCGGACAGTCAAGCACATGACGTCGCGGGCGTCGCCTCCGCCCTCGGCGCCGGGGACGAGGGTGCGGATGAGGGCCCAGCAGAAACCACGTCCGGGCTGGTGCACGAGGAGCGCAGAGCGGTTGTAGTGCAGCGACGCCGGCATGGGCGGCTCCAGCTTGTTGTGCGCAGCAATCGCCTCGTCAAGCGTCATAGAGCTCGCAAGGATATGTTCGGACGGGATCCGCGGGTTGAGTATCGGCACAGGCTTGCGCGCCGACAGCTGCGGGCGCGGCCGGCGAGCAGCACCGGCACGGGACGGCACCGGGACCGCCGGCAGCGGGGGCAAGGGATACTCTGTGCTCGTCGGATACGGATAGTCTGTAGTCAGCTTCCAAGTTAGACGTAGTGAGCTCACCAACTGTGCCGTTCTGCGCGCCGTCGGACAACAGGCGCATGACGCGCAGCGCCTCGTTCGCGTTCATCGCGAGCATGGGGCCGGCATTGCGCGGGTGCGCAGGGTTGGGCATCGGCGGGAGCTGGGAAACCGCGTCCGCGGTCTCGGGCGGCGGCGCGGGCTCGGCTGCCATTGTGTTTGTGCGTGTGGATTGGGAGTCAACAAAGAGACATGAACAGCGAGTTGACTTTGTTGGTAGCAATGATATCGTGCGGGGTGGTTGTGTTCCTGGGCGGGGGGATTTGCATGGTTTCCACGCGAGATTTGGCTCCGACCCCTCGACCCAGGTAACCGCAGTCTTAGCCGCAAGCTCAGAGGCGACGCCCAACGGTTCTACTTGCTCTCTCCTCGTCTCCCTCCACCCGACTGTGTTACTGCATTCTTGCTCTCGATATCGGACAGAGGCAGACACAGCTCTCCACAGCTGCTCCGGAACAATCGCTTTCACAGCACTATAAAAACTCTCGACTCGGCTCTTACTACGCCCTACAATTCGGGCCATCGTGATCCATCTTCTACATCCCTAGGCTTGCCGGTTCCCTACGCATCGGCAAGCTTACACCGACCGCGACCTGCTACATCACAATGCAGACGTCCCAGCCCCCCGCCGAGGGTCTCTTGACACTTCCCGAGGAGGTTCTGGAACGCGTTCTCCTCTACCTCCCCCCTCGCGACATTGCTTCGGTCAACCAGGTGAGTTGCCTTGCCGGATCGGACAGCTCCACCTCGCAATGCTAACCGAGAGACATGCCACAAGCTCGCGGACCTCGCCGAGTCGTCTCCGTCGATCCAGTACAATGTCGTGCTCCAGGAGCGCGGCTATGTTGACTCCCCTGTACGACGTGAGGCAATCCTCGCCGCCCGCGAACGTGAGCGCGAGGAGGCGGAGCGTGGGCCTGCGACTGGCCCATCAACGCCCATGTCCGGTGTTGAGAGCGACACTGTCGCCGCGCTGTTTGCCGAGGCATCCGAGGGCATTGCGGAACGTATGGAGGAGGCGCGCCGCGAGACCTTTCTCCGCGGTCAAGACATGAGCGACGAGGAGCTTATGGAGCTTATGCGCGCTGTGCGTGCGAAGCGTGAGGCCGCGAGGCAACGGCAAGGCGGCCTTGCCGCTGCGAGCATGTCGTCTAGGTCTCCGGGACCGTCATTGGGATCTGGGTCGCCGCTCGAGACTGTCATCAAGTCGCCGCATTCTGGCAAGCCGCGCCCGACCCTCGCGAGCGTGGCCCTTCCTCCCTGGCCAACCAAGCCGCCCAGCACCCGCAAGGACTACTCATTCCTCTCGACGGCTGAGAAGAACAAGGCACTCCGCGGCCGCGAGCGCCGCTGGGACTCGATCAACCCTGCTCAGGTCCGCAGACTCTCCGTCCGCGGGCCAAGCGGCGTGTACGAGCTCCAGGAGGGCATCCTGCTCATGTGCGAGGAGCGCAGCGCTCTAGAGAAGGTGAGTTCTTTGGGTTTTGGTGAACTAACAACAGCCCACTATCATCCGCCTCATCCCCCTCCCGTCCATCGAGGACCCAGACCTCGAAGACCCCATCGTCCCGATAAAATCACACACTGTGCCGTTCCCGATTGCGGACCTTACCATGGACCCGACACAAGATCTCATTGTGGTGTCCGAGTTCGAGCCTGCGGCGTCGCGTCCCACGATGGACCCCCCTGCTCATCGGTACCACCTTCTGACGCTGTCAACGTTTGAGCCGCATCCACTTGCTGCGCTCCCGACGCTCGACTTTCCCCCCGCGACCGTGCCGTCCAACTGGCCCCGCCAGCTGATCCAGGTCATGGGCGACACGCTCGTGGCACACATTTCGCGCGAGGGTGTACATATTGTCGGCGTGCAGGGCGCCCACGCCGTCGTGATGCAGGACTCGGAGGAGGAGATTGTCGCCTGGAACTGGAAGACGGGCGAGGTACTGGGCCGTGTCCATCTCGGTCGGACGTCGGCGGCATGCACGTTCTGCATGCTCACTCCGACACTGATTGCCGTCGCGCGCTCGACGGTCATCCGCCAGTCGTGGGACCTTGCCAACCCTGAGATCATTCCGGCCGAGGAGGCCGCGCCGCCGGCTATCGTGTTCATCTCGTTCGCCACCAAGCCCGGCCACCCCAAGGTTGAGCAGCCGCTGCAGACGAACCGCCTCGACACTACGACTCCGCGCGCGACTGAGGTTGCGCGCCTCCTGATGCCGGGGCTCAAGGACGATGTCGAGGAGCTCACACTCGAAAACTTCCACATGCGCCCCGACCCCGCGTACCCCGTCGTGCCCGGGAGCCAAGCGACGCTTGGCCGCGGCAAGCCGTTTACGCAGGACTCTGCGCGCGGCCTCATGGTCGTCGAGCTGTGGATCACAAAAGACTTTGAGAACCACACTGCAAGCTACGAGCTGTTCATGCTGCGCGAGACGCTCGTGCGCATTGCAACAGAGCACGAGGACCGGTTGCGTGCATCCTGGGCGGACGACGCCGTGTTTGAGACTGCCGACATTGACTGGGCCGACTGGGGAGAGGAGAACACGCGTCTCATGCCGCAGGTCCAGCCCGAGCGCCGCCGATGGGTATGTCAACATGAGGATACTAAAACATTGCTGACAGCAGGTGTGCTCGTGCTCTGGATACCGCATGGCGTCCCTCGTGTCGTATGCGAGCGACTTTGGCGGCGAGGGGTGGACGCAGCCCGAGGTCGAGGACCCCGACGAGCCGCTGACCGAGCCGGCGCACCGCGTGCATCTGGTGGTGCACGACTTCAATCCCATCACAGTCGCCAAGACAGCCGCAGAACGCGAGCGGCGCGGCGGCAAGTCGTCGTGGGTCGTCAAGGCGACGCCGGACGAGGACGAGGACAACGATGCGTCCGCCAAGTCGGTCGGCGACGAGTACACTGTCACTCTCTGGGACCACCCTACGACCTTGCCCACCGACGACATCTGGGTCGACGAGGTCGTCACGCGCCTCCCGTTCCGCACCATCCGCCGCGGTCTTGTCGGGTTCCCCAACGGCGTCATGATCGACGACCAGCGCGTGCTGACCGTATACACGTCAAAGAGCGCCCCGCACACACTAAACCAGCGCCAGGACATTACTGTCCTCTGCATGTAACCAGCACATGTATGCATCCTATCTCAGTCTCAGGTTACAGCTACACATATGGGATAACTACAATATTGACACAGTACGCGGCGGTGCGCGGGGAGTTGTTTGCGGGTCGTGTGTGGTCACGCCCAGTCGTGGTCTGGAAGGAAGAAGGAAGAGTGCTGTGGGATCACCTCTCGGGTGCCGAGACGGGCTGCGGAGCCTCTATCACGTCGTGCGTCCAGACAACAACGCGCTCTGATGCTGTGACTCTTCTTGTCAGTTCATCGCTCTATACTCTACTCACTTGCGCCTTGCAAATCCAGCCAGTTCGAGACCATCAAGAGACGTCACGCGAGAGATGGCGACGTAGACCTGGCCGAGTTCGAACGCGCTGCCGACGTCGACTCGGACACGTTCAAGCGTGAGGCCCTGTGCCTTGTGGATTGTCATGGCCCTGGAGGATTAGCGGATGGCGAGCTGTGCGTAACATCCGAACAGCACCTACCAAGCGAGAATCAGCGGAACTTGGCGTCGCTCGGCAACGACGGCGCCGCCGGGCCCTTCAAGAGTGACACTCGTCGGCATGATGGGGATTGTGATGGCCACGGGGGACTTGCGGTTCGGCATAAACTCCACAATGGGCCAGCGGCATTCTACTGCTTCTTCTTGAGTATAAAGGTCTGAGCCTTTCGAAGATGTTCCCGCTTCAGGCGATTCTTTCTCGTGTGGCGGAGGCAGAACGTGTGGTGTGGTGAAACCAACGACTTTGCCTGTCTGATTAGATACGATAAGCAGGTCGCACCTACCCGTGCTGCCGTTGACGAGCGTTCCTGTTTCAAGGGTCTGCGCATGTCAGTCCACGCAACGAGAAAGGCACATACGGGGACTTGATTCTGCGTGTCAGCTCTACTCGTGACTAAGATACACTCACTGTCACAAGCATCACCTGCGCGCCTATCTTCAAGCTGAGGATTTCGGGGAAGCGTGTCTGATCGTTGAGTTTTCGGGTGATTTCGTCTGGGCGTAAATTCCTGCCGAGCGGGCCGGCGTGGTCTGTAGCCTGGTACGTGACGCATTCTCCCCCCAGCTGTTGGAGATTGGCCTTATTCTCGCGGTCGACTTGGGCACGGAGAGAGTAGCTGCGGTCAGTGGGCACGCTGCATGGAGTATGCTCACAGGTGGACCGCCTTGATACCGTCGGCGTGGTTGAGCGTCCTCTCACACTTCTTGAACATTTCCTCGTCGTCGTCCGTCACGACACCCTTACGGAGCCGCTCGAGTGTGGAGACAAATCGGTCATCGCGCTGACGGAAGACGCGCGTGAGAGAGATCAGGTTGTCTCGGAACACGTCATTCCAGCACTTTGCGTCAAATGCAAAGACAGTGTGCCGAGACCCAGTCTTGACAACAGGAGGGAGCTGGAAAAAGTCGCCACAGAAGATGACCTTGGGTGTCAACTCGATCATTCAGAACAACTAACCTGCAGACCACCGAATGGCTGGTTGTTCTCGCGCACACCCTTGGCAATACCATACAGCTTATCGACCAGGTCGCAGTGGAGCATGGATACCTCATCGACAATGAGAGTACGAGTCTGCAACCAGCGCGCTCGTGCCGTGCCCCGCCTACTCTGCCTCCGGATCTCGTTGACGTATTGTTCAACCGTTTTGTTGCCAAGACCGATGCCTGCCCAAGAGTGAAGGGTGCAGCCACCAACGTTCCTGTAGTCAGTTAGTTGAAAGAAGCATGGACTAACAAGGCAGCCATGCCTGTCGAGGCTGTGACGGCGACTGCGGGCGGACCGTGAAAGTCACGAAGTCGCTTGATCATGCTCCGCAGGAGAACCGATTTTCCCGTACCAGCAGAGCCAGTAAAGAACAGAGAGTGACCATTCATAGCCTTGGCGCAAATGGCGAGCTGCTCGGCGGACAGCACGGGCTCGGCATCATCGTTCGGAACTGGACCGGCAACTGGAGGAAGGACATTGTCGGCATTCGAACGAGCTGGGACGGCAAGATGGTTCCCCTGCGCCATTCCTCCTGGCAGAAGGGGAAGGTGTTGGCCCATATCGGCATTGAAGGGATTGCGTTCCCCACGCATGTCTGGCTTGAGGTCTTGCTTAAGATCGTAGCCGGAGGAAGGCAGCGGTAGCTGATACCGAGAGGGCGAGGTAGAAGCAAACGGTTTCTGCGATGGAGAGTCCTGCTTGACAAACGGCTTAAAGTCACGCCAAACACTCGGCAGTGCCGATGCACTGCCCTTCACGTTGGCGAGGCGCATGAGGTCTTCCCTCCTGACGGGCGTCTCAGTCTTCGTCCCAGGGGTCACCACTTTTGTCACAAGAACATCGTCGTTCTCAACGGGGGCGTCGGTTGGCACGGCCTTGTCGTTGGCCATCTCCGCAGCAAGTATCTCGGCCTTGATGACAGTCGCTACGTTATCGGTCTTCCTTCTGCGCTTCGTGGAGAGAGCGGGAGACATGGAGACGAACACAATGCCGGGCGATGATGATGGGGCATGGTTCTGCGATGGTCAGTGGATCGCGAAGCTGACGCAGATCCACATACTGCACTGTCATTGTGGTCGTCACTGTTGACGTAGTCGTTGTCGCGCTGCCCCCTCTTGCTTGTTCGCGCAGAAGTGGAGGCCAACGTTGGTGGCTGGGAAAGGAACTGGATCTCGTCGTCGTCGGTTGAGGGTGGTGACGACCGAGCCGCGGGGGCCCTCGAAGCCATGGTCGCTTCAGTGTCTGCAAGAAACGGATAAAGTATAGACGAGACAAGATGGAGGTTGGAGATGAAGGGAAGGAGGAGCCCAGTGAGAAAGGTACCGTGGGGACGTGGGGAGGGGGAAGGAGATTGAGGGAAAGGGAACAGTGAGTGGACGCGCCTCCACCAGCGCGCACTGATGTTGGTTGACTTTGGTTGACTGGACCTGACCCACGTGGCATATTAATTTCCGAGATACATCCGTTGATGCTGTGGCAGCCGCAATGAATGCACAAGCTAATGACATACTGCAGGCTCGACGAGCGCATCTACAATGGTGAGGATGGGAGGGGGTATTATCAGATACAAGCAATAGTATAGATAGGGAAGGGTAGCGTGGCTGGGCTGACGCCGCGTGATCTAGTGTGATGAAATATGTACATTGTAGTTGTTCTCGGTGACGGAAATCGGCCGTTTGGCTTGCACGCGACGTCACTTGTTCGTCTTCTTACTCATTGTTCGAGATTATGGATGCGAGATATTAGTTCGACTGTCCGCCTGGCGCCTCTTGGTCGCCTTCCTTGTTGCTGTCCGCGTCACTCTGGTCGGCGTCGCCATCGCCGCCGAGACGAGCCATCTCGAGGGCCATCATCGCGCGTGTCTCCGCCTCGCTTGCTTCCCACTCCTTCTTCTTTCCAGTACAGGTTTCGCAACCGAGAATAGTGCGATTCAGCTTTGCGATAGTACGACGTGCGGCGGTGTTGAGTTTGGTCTGATGGGTGTGTGCCCGCCGGGCGGCCTCCAGTTCCGAATGAAGGCTGGCGATCCGGCGCTTGCACTGCTCAAGCTCGAGGCGCATCTCAGAGTGTCAGCATACTTAAGAAAAAACGCTTCCAAGATTGATCAGGCAACTTACATCCTCTGCAATTTTCTTCTTCTTCAGACGAAATTTCTTCTGGGCCTGTGCATTCTGCTCCTTTCGACGCTGGGCATCACGGCGTATGTAGGTGCGCTTCTTTGGCTTTCGATTTTCGTCGCCGTCGTTCGAGTCGTGAGCGTAGAGGCTGAGCCCACCCGCGCTCATCTCGCGCAAGGCAGCAGCGGCGGTGCTCTCCGGCTGGCTATGAAAGTTCTGGAGGTCGAACTGGTCGACCTCTTGAAGCTCGCTCGATGCACGGCGAGTTCTCTCCTGGTCCTTCTTGAGGCCACGCAGCCGGGCCGACGACCGTGTTCTGCTAGACCCGCGGTGGTGCTCGGGTGAGCTTGAGGGCTGGCTGGTGGCCTTGCGCTTTCGAGGTGTGTGGGAGCCCGGGAGGTATTCGACATCATTGTCATCGCCGTCGTCGCTGTCGTCCTTGTCATCAAGCTCAGACAGTTCGCTGTCGGTCATAGCTTCATCAACGGCATGATGAACTTCACGTGGACCCGACTGGAGGTGATGGCCAGAGTCTAGAGCAGTCACCGAAACCAGTTCACCATGCTGACTGCTCTCCGAAAGGCCGCGAGCAGCAGGCCGCAGCGAGGAATTCTGGCCAGGAGCACTGCTTCCGGAGACCCGGCTTCCATCCTTCTCTCCCGAGGCTGCCGGGCTGGGAGCAAGTCCTCGACGATGAACAGGGTTGCCAGGTCCATGGTTGACGAATCGAAAATGGCGACCGTGGCTCAGGCCTCTTGGAGCATCCATTCCGAGCATGTTTGCCTCCTCAGAAGCGGCAGCACTGTGTTCATGCCAAGAAGTCGGATTCGGGTGGGCGGGGTTTGGGAGGGTCATAGGAGCAGAGAGCAGTGGACGGGAGGACGCCACAGTGTGGTTTCGAGTGTGGACAATCGGCGTGACACTGGGACCCACCCCTCGTTCATCGGGGCTGTGGGTGGCTCCTGCGAGCGAGACCTTGGCTTCTCTAAAATGCTGAATCCTGTCGCCTGCCGTGGACGGTTGAGCAGCCGAAGGAGAAATGAATGCTTTCGGCGGCGCGGCGTTGCGTGGGACGTCACTTTGGGACGACCGAATGCCATGAGGTGACGAAGACCTGTTTGGGCCGTTGGATCCCCTCGCAGCAGCAGTCTGATGGGGTGGGAAAGGGAAGCCTAGGGAAGGAGACTGAACCTGCCGCCATCGCTCATCTGAGTGGGAAGGATAGCCTGAAGCGAGAGTGAACACGTGAAGCAAACCCATGGTTCTCGCTTGCACTCACCATAACGAGCCGAACTAGAGAACTGGTGATCAGGGTACGTGTACAACCTTGGGTTGCTGGGACGGGTCGGCTGGTGGGCATGCTGAGGAGTGCCGGGGAGACCGCGCGAAGAAGTGGCAGGAGTTAACGGGCGCTGCTGTGACAGTTGCTGGTGCTGGTGATGATGATGCCTCTGCTGGTACGGGTGAAGGTACGTCTGTTGCTGCGGCGGTTGCTGATCGCAGCCGCGCAGTTCTTGCTCGTGATGGGGAGGAGGACGAGGGCTGACGCCTGGCTGTATTTTTGTCAACTAGATCCGCATCCGCATTGGACTGCGTTGTTGAGAATTTAGGCTTACGATGAGCTGTTTGGAGGATGTGCTGCGGAGTGAAGGTAACTGCTGAGCAGATATCGACGGCAAGGGGAAACGGTCACGGTCCACTGATCCTCCTTGAGCGTCGTCGTTGCCGCCACGTCCGCTGTGGGGCCGGGACGAGCTCGAGTATGCGGGATGTCCTGGTGGAGAGGGAATCAGCTGCTGTTGGTGCTGAAGCTGATGTTGTTGCCTATCATGAGAGCCGGGGGAGCGCTCGAGAGGCGACATGGGAGTGTCGAGAAGCGCTGAAATCTGGCGACCAGTTGTGGCAAGGGGGGCTGGGGTGGTCCTGGGATTTGACAGGGAGCGGTCGCAACTACTTGCGGACAGCGTAGACGCACTTCTTGACCCCCCTTGCAGAGCAACGTCGGCAAGCAGGTTGATCGGGCCACTGGTGCTGCCAGCAGCTGGGGAGGGTGCAGAGGACTTGCGGTCCAAAGGCAGTGGGAGTTGCGGGTGGGGGGACATTGCGGGACTGTGGGTGTGGCAATGTCTAATTAAAGTGGAGATGGCGGCACGGATCTGGAGCTGTTAAGACGTTGGCCACCAACATGATCAAAGACTATACAAGGTGAGGGGAGGGAGGAGAGGACAAGAACGTACAGCCTTTGTATCCTGTGTACCGGTGTATGCCGCTTCTCACTGGTAGCACGGCTGCACCGGCCGTGGGCAGGCTCTCACTGTGCGAGAACAAGGTAGCGTTATTGTGTGGAATGTCGCGGCGCAAAGACGGTGTCCTTCTTTTGTGGTCCTTGGAACCTTGGTCTCGCTCTCCTAAGACACCACCACGGCAGGTGATGGGGCAGTGGAAGCCGGGGCTTTGGGGACGGGGACAAGAGTGTGGTAGTGGAGTGTGATGTGAGCGGTTGAGAAAAGCGATGAAAGGATGATGACCATGGGGGGTTGTGGGAAGGATGAAGGAGGAAGCGGGCTTGCGGTGGGAGGGGAGATGGGAGAAGATGGTGCTAGAGTCGAGTTTAGGGTGTTGCAGCGGAGTAAAGTATCAAAGGATGAAGAGGAGAGAGGATGACGAAGAGAAAGGAGGAGGATCGTGTTTGTGCTGGCCAAGATGCATGCACACGTAACAGTGGTATTCTGTATTACGGGAGATCCAGGCAGATGAGCAGCTGGGGTATGAGGATGCCAAGTCGCGAGGAGAGAGGATTGACTGGCGACGGACGACTGTGACAAGGAGATGGGGGATGGAGGAGAGACACGCGATAACATAACGTGCAAGAAGGTTCTGACGGCGAGTAAAAGACCTGGGACCGAGGGGGAAGAGCAAGAGCGGGCGAGAGGGAGGCCGGGCCAGGCGACACTGACATGCATATGCCTGCGCGTAGATATATGTGTGTCTGTGCGCCGTGCGTGCATGCATGACACTCGCCAGTCTCCGACCGTCCAGCGTCCACAGCGTGGGTGTGGTAGGGGGGAGGGGGGCAGAGGGGAAGAGGACGGCCGCGAGGCACAATACCAGATCTTTCTTTTTCTCTTTCTCTTGCAGCCCAGGCCGGGCTCGTATTTTCTCTCCTCATTCACCCACCCACCCAAAACCGCCACCCACCTACCTCCCCTCCCCTCTTCCTCCCGCCCTGTGCGGCATGCATCTCTCCCCCTCCCATCAGAGAGTCGGAGCATCTTCCATCTGATCAGCATTCCTCTCTCCCCTCCCTGGCCATTCTACTCAAGTACCACCCACCCTCCATCTGCAGGGCACTCTCATAACGTTGCTCTGCTCACCATTGCGTCATTGCAGATTCTCAGCAGCCCTGGACAGCCTCACAGTACCCCCCGACATCCTCGTTGGGTCCCAAGGCAGCTGCGCCTAGCGAGATTGGTCTGAAAAAAAAAAAGAAGAAAAAAAATGGTTCTTCTCAGATCTGTTGTAACGGGTGGCACGAGGACCCGGTGGTGTCAGCGGGTCATCGGTTGTGGCTGGAGTGGTTGGTGCCTACCCATCCCCTGCATTTCCGCACCATCCCTCCCCAACAGGGTGGACAGCGTCCAGCGCGTCCAGTGGATCAGTGGACGGAATGGGTACTCATGGGAGATCTGATCTGTCGGCCAGACCGCCACCGCGCTTTTGTCCCTGTCCCGCTATACCTACCATCTTTGCCGACTTGTTTGTGGCTTCTGAGAGGCTAGCGAGGCTTGAGGGAGCCTTGACCAGCAAGTGGCAGACCCGGACGGAATTTGAGGGAGCTGCATACAATCAACGCCTACTTCCGTATGCTTGTTCGATGGGCCCAAGCCCCCTCCTCTCACCCCCTCGTCCAGTGCTACACCCCTCACACCTCCCTTACGGTTACCGGTGTTCAACCAGTTGGGCTCAGATCGCGATATCCGACATCTTGAGAGGTCGTTCATGCTGACAGTGTGTTTATTCAATGTGTCCGCGGCGTGTGACCTCTGCTTGGCGTAAGGAGCTGCTCACCATGCCGGACGGGATATTTCGCGACAATGAGGGGTGATGAGGTATGTAATTGTATGGGCTGCGCTCCTGCGCCTGCTCAGACGCCCAACAAGAATTTGGCTTCCCTGCGTTTGCCACTCGAGATAGAATCGATCTTTACAGATTGTGGCATGGGGCTGCAGTTTCTACCAGAATCAGCCGGGACTCACACCAGTAAATGAACAAGGACGGACCCTTGTCTGAGATCGAGGCAGAGGAGCTCGAGCCGCTGACGCGTGTCTGCCGAGATGGATGGATAGTGACCAGGCATGAAAAACGACCAGCCGACACCCTCTTTCTGGGTGCGATATTGGTATCTCGTCCTGGAACATTACAAAGACGGTTGAAACATTAGTAGTTTGTCGAGACGCCGCAGCAGCCCCCGCAACAGCGCAATCTAGAACTCGCTGTAATTCTTCTTCGAGAGCCATGACCAGGAGCGGCGTCCCTCCCTCTCCCTACCGTGGCCTCAGTTGAACAGCCACCGACGTTGTTGTCGCAGAGTTGTGTTTCCTGCATGCCATCGACTGCGCGTGCACGGCGCCCCCGCGCCCACGTCGGCGCCGTCCGTTGACATCCCCACCCAACGCCAAACGCCGCCACATTGCCACATTCCTTGTCTCAGGGTTGGTGTAACAACACCACGTGCCTGCACCAAGCTCTGTCCACATCACAGCCTGTTCTTCAGTGCTCGGCCACAGAAATCACAGGAGAAAGGGTGAATACAGAAGGGGGAGGGGGGGGGGGGGGGGGTTGTGAGCTGCTTACTAGTCCTTGGAGGTCATCTGCTCGGCGGCGACCTTGTCACCGTTGGGGGTAGCGGGGGTGGTAGCGGGGGCGGCCATTTTGAGGTGTTTTTGTTGTGCTGGCTGCGGGAGAATGTACAAGGGGGATGGGGGCGGATGCACAGCAAAGCCAACGAGGAGGATGTGGATGAGAAGAGGGGAGAGAGAGTGGGAGAGAGACAGATGAAGATGAAGAAATGACGGCGACGGCGAGCACGGGCCCCTTTCCTGGCTGGATAGATTTCTGGGTGTGGACGATACAAATAAACTTCTCCAGGAAGAAGAATAATCTTTCACCCACCCCCAGGGAAACAATGACGTGTCAAATTTACTTATATTTGTTTTTATCTCTGGGCCCAGCCAGCATCCCAGCCAAAAGTGATAACAAAGTTGGGATGGATGAGATGTCATAGTCATAGTCCGAAAGAGAGAGAGAGAGAGATCATCGAGAGCCTCGACGAGCAAGCAGTCGTCGCGCGCATATCGACCTGCCCATCGTCCTCACCATCCCCTAACAAACAACAACCCGCCCTCCATGTACTACGACCTCTTCCTCCCATTCCCCACCCCGGAGGCCCTCGCCCCCAAGAAGAAGAAGGACAAGGGAAAGGGCAAGGCCGCTCCTGCGGCTGCCCCCGCCGGCGAAGCATCCAAGCCGACCGACTGCTGGGCCGCTCTCTCTGCCACTGAGCGCGCCGAGGTCTCGCGTACCGTTGCCCTCTCCGGCCATCGTAGGTTTTACCGTCTCCTAGGTAGCTAACCGCCAGTCGGATACTCGGTCGTCGCCCACACCGTCACCTCGCCCCAGTCGTCCGCCGTCATCCCGTGCCCGTTCGGCACCCCCGAGGCCCGCATGCTGCCGTACCAGTCTCTCGACCCGCGGTTCGCACCCGGACCGTCAAGCGAGGCGTCCCAGAACCCTACGCTCGTGCAGGTGACGAGGTACCACATGCGTCTGGACGACGGCAAGATGCACCCTATTGTGCGTGCAGCTTTTGCTCCGTGAGAGTTCAGCTGACAGCAGACCGCGGGCAACACTCTTGCTCTCCGCGACTACGACATCCTCAGCGTCTATGTCGGCAGCGACAAGGCGCTCCAGCTCGCATGCACCGACCTGTCCAACCCCGGACCCAACCAGGTGGGTACCGCGGCAACTGGAGCACCACCCCGACCAGCTACCACATTCTGTGTCGAGCTGACAACAGATCTCCATCATCACCGTGCCCCTGCATGAACGGCCATACCACTTCCGCCTTAACCGCAAGCAGATAAGGCAGGCGCAGCGCAATGGTGTCGTTGTGAGTTCCCAGAGCTGGAGCAGCTGGGAGGTTAAGACTTGAAGCTGACCTGCAGTTCGAGGTCCTGTACTCTGCCGGCCTCTTCCCCTCGCGCTCCGTCCCGCCGGACGTTGCCCGCAAGTACCGCCAGAACTTTCTCAGCAACGCGCGTGAGCTTGTGCGCGTCACCAACGGCCGCGGCGTCATCTTCTCGTCGGGTCCCGGCGGCAGCCCGGAGGGCATGCGCGGCCCGCTCGACGTTATTAACCTGTGCGTAGAATATCAGACCCGCGAGTTGTATGCTAACCCCCAGGGCTACAATCCTCGGCGTTCCGGCCAACTTTGCAAAGGAGGCGCTCTCGCTCTCGCCCAAGATGGTTTTGCTCCGCGCTCGTAGGTGCAACCCCTCAGCTGATTGCTAACCTGCCCAGAGGCACGGCGAACTTACAAGGCGGTCCTCTCCGCGCCCAAGATTGTCCCGGCGCCAGGAGCTGAAGAGGCGAGCAACGGCGCAGCCGACGCGGAGGGCGATGTGTCCATGGCGGAGGCCAGCCCCGCCAAGGCCGCGAAGCGGAGTGCGGGCAGCGAGGCTGTGAGCTCGAAGAAGAAGCTCAAGGCCAACTAGGAGATATATTTTACGGAAGAGTAGATGCAGAGGGCGGGAGATGCCCGCAGAGTACGAGGCGCACATGCATACATTGATTCATTCCCATATTATAATGCTTTTGCGGCAACGGTGCAAGCCCCCCCCTTTGGCTTTTGAAAATGACCTCGTCGTCGCCTGAGGCTGAGCCTGAGTTGGGTGCCACACGACGTCACTCACCCAACGGGTCAACGGGGCAGCCAAGCGTGCCTGGGCATCCACCACCACCGTGCATTGCTCTGTCGTGTCAGTGAACATTGAACCACCCCCCGTCTCAACCTTTCTCCTCCACCCTCTCGACCTCTCTCTTTCTCTCACACACCCTCCCTCCCCACTCCGCTATCCAGAGAACAGACACGCTTCCGCTCCGACGTCATGTCCGCTCCCTCTGGTATCAAGGTCCCCGACGACCTTGTCACTGCGTTCGCGGCCGCAAAGGCCAACGCCGACAGCACCCGTGCGCTCGTGTTTACCATTGACGGCGGTGAGTCCTTGCTGTGCCCGGCAGACTGTGCACCATTTCCTTGGTGCGCTGCTTTCAACCTCCCGGCCGGGGTGCTCGACGCATGCACTGCACTCCATGTACACACCTGCATGCTGCCCCGACGGCTCAATGTTTATCCCACCGGGGCCGCATCCTGAGCTCGCCCTTCCCCCTCCCTGCCTCCCCCAGCCCAGCGCTTCACACTTCATGCGCTCAAACTAACCCGTTCCCCAGAGGCCTTCCGTCTCGTCACCACCGTCGCTCCCCAGGGAAACTACACCGATGACATTAAGCTGCTCGCCCCTACGCTCCCGTCCAAGCAGACGCCCGCGTCGTTTGCGTACCGCCTCGACACCAAGGCGGGCGGCGCGTTCGAGTGGATGATGATCACATTTGTGCCCGACGATGCTGGTGTGAGTGGAACCATGAACCAGTTGTGGGCCAAGGCAGAGAGCTGACAACCAGGTCCGCGCCAAGATGCTCCAGGCGTCGTCGCGCGCCGGCCTCCTCAAGGCCCTCGGCGCCGCCAACTTTAAGCACGACTGGTTTGCTACTTCTCTTGTGAGCAGCTGACTTGATGGAATAGCATCTGACCGCAGGCGGACCTCGCGCCCGGCTCGTTCAAGTCGCATTTGAACCACATTCTCTCGCCTCCCCCGCTGACCGCGTCCGAGAAGGCGCTGATGGAGATCAAGGCCGCCGAGGCCGAGGAGGCGAAGCGCGTAGCGCTTGACGCTGAGACGGCTGCCGCGCGTCGCAAGGCCGTAATCGGCCTCGGCGGCAAGACGCAGTGGCTTGACGGCGTCGCCGACGCTCTCCTCAAGGTGTCCGAGCGCTCGGACGACGGCTGGCTTGTTACTCTTGTAAGCTGCCCAGCGCAATGCCTCATAGCTGACAGTACAGGAGATCTCGCCGACGAACACCGCTGCGGTTCAGCTGCTTCGCTCCGAGGCGTGCGCGCCGGGGGAGATTGCGGGCAAGCTCCCGGACAAGGCCCCCTGCTACGCCTTCTACTCGTTCCCCACTCCGCCTCCCCCCAAGCCCGTCAAGCCCGTGTCGCCCCCCAAGGCCGCTCCCGCTGCGTCGCGCAACACGTTCCAGGCCACTGCCGGCGGTGCGCGCCCTGTCGATGCGTCCAACGCGCCGCGCTACGACGAGGAGGAGAAGAAGGACGAGGACAAGGAGGACAAGGCGGAGGGCGAGGCGGAGAAGGACGGCGAGGATGCCGACGCCGACGCTGAGAAGGAGCCGAACGTGTCTGGTCTCGACATCTCCACCGAGCCCGAGGCCGCCCCCGTTTCGACCCCCACGCCTCCGCCCCGCTCGCCCTCCCCGCCGCCCCCCGAGATCAAGGGCCGCGTGCTCTTCATCTACTGGTGCCCGCCCGGCTCGCCTGTGCGTTTCCGCATGGTCTACTCGACCACCGTGCGCGGCATCCAGCAGGACGCAATCGACAAGGCCGGCGTCGAGATTATCGCCAAGATGGAGACGAGTGACAAGAGCGACCTGAGCGAGCGTCACATTCGCGACGAGATCCCCAGCAAGCCGCGGCACGCCAATTCCCTCCCGCTTCCTGGCGGCGCCGGTGCTGGCGCTGGTCCCCGCATGTTTGGCGCGCCCGCGCCCGGCTCCAAGGCCCCGGTCTTTGGTGCGCCGGCACCCGCCCCCGCGGCCCGCAGCTTTGCGCTCCCCTCTGGCCCCGCGCCCGTGTTCGGCGCGCCCGCCCCCGCGGGCTTCGGCCGCCCCAAGCCCGCGCAGCACCACTCGGCCCCCGGTCCGGCCTACGGTGCCGCCTCGGCCTCTGCGTCGTCGACTCCCCCCGCCGACGACGACGAGGGCGACTCCAAGGACCGCATCAAGAATGCCTTTGACGCGTTTGGCCCCCGCGTCAACAACAGCGGCGGCGGCTTTGCGCGCCCCCGTCCCGCCGGCAGGAGGTAGATAGTATAGTACATATAGTAACAAGCGCCGGAACTGCCTGAACCCGAGAGATGATGGAAGGGAATACGAAGATGAAAAGCAACACGCACGACAAAGCAACAGGTGCACAAGAGCTAAAAAGCCGAGCCGAGCCACGGGTTCTGGTAGAATGGGGATGTTCATACATTGCTGCTGCTGCTGATGACAAGATTGGGGGGTGGTGCTGCTGCTGCTGCCTACGATATCTTCTCCTGTGTTTACTCTCGCGCCAACCGTGCTGCTTAGACCGAGGGCTGGTTGGGGACCTGGAGGAGGAGGTTGCCGTCCGACGAGGGCACGTAGGTGACGTTGCGCGACTGCGAGAGGGTGGCGGCTGGTGTGTTAGTTCAGTCTCCAGCTCGGTCCCGAGATCCCAGAGGAGCGGGCGGTAACAGGGTAGCAGCAACGTACCAATCTCGCGGGCAGTCTCAATCTTGCGGAACTGGACGTAGGCGTCGCCGGCCTTGCCGAGCGCGGCGGAGATGGTGGCGGCAGCCTCGGCCTCACCCTCGGCGCGGATAACCGACGCCTGGCGCTCCTGCTCGGCCTTCTCGACAATGAACTTTGCGCGCTCGGCGTCCTGCTGCGCAATCTGCTTCTGCTCGACGGCCGAAGTGAACTCCTTGCCGAAGGTCATGTGGGTCTGAGCCAGTGTCAGTTCGGCGCGATACTAGCCACGAAAAAAGCCAACACGCGAAGTGCAGCTAGCTGTTCACGTCGTACGCACAATGGAAACGTCCTCGAGCTGGATGTTGAACTCCTTGGCGCGCTGGAGGAGGTCGTCACGGATACGCGCCGAGACGATCTCACGGTTGGTAATGAGCTCCGAGGCGTCAAACTGCGCGACGGTGGCCTTGAGCACCTCGTTACCGATCGAGGGGAGGACACGCTCGTCGTAGCTGATGTGTGAGCGCTGGACGATAGAGAGCTCTAGAGAAGAATACTGAGCTCCGAGGCAACAATGACTAGCTAGCGAAGACAATACACAGCCCAGTGCTTCAGACAGAGCGACTCACTCGAGACCGAGGTTCTGGTAGATGGTGGGGAGGTGGTTAATGTCCGGGCGCGACATGACACGGAGGGTGAGGGAGACCATCTGCATGTCCTTGGAGCCGGTGGTGGTCGAGATGTTCTGCAGGCGTCAGTACAGGCATGCGGATATTGACAGCTCTGTCGCGCTGCCGAGACAGCTGCATCAGACTTCGCGGGTACTCACACGGGGCTTGATGCGGACGTCGTAGAGAATGGCCTTCTGGAGCCAAGGGACGAGGAAGTGGGTGCCCTCGCCGGTAGCCTGTGAGTCAGCTATACTATCCTCTTTCAGTCACCCTCCCTCCATCTCCGCCTCCGTCTCCTCCGCCTTGTCCCCTTGCTGTCGACCGCAGCCGTGGCTGTGAGAAGGCGGTCCGCCTCCACTTGCTCCTAGCCTCATTCTCATTTCGCGACTGCCCCTCCCTTCCCCCCGGAGACAAGTACGCACGTTGGGCTTGACTCCCGAGAAACGGTCGAACATGACGGCACGGTATCCACCGGGGACGTCGTAGATCGAGGCGTCGATAAGCGCCGCGCCGATGGCGACGGGGACTGGAGTTAGCTTACAGCTGCAGGACGCAGAGTGCGAAGCTTGCGGTGGGAGCCCCAAGGGCGACGATGCACGCCCAAGAGCGCGCGCCGTGCCGCTGCGGGATAACGCACCAATGAGACGGGAGAGGTTCTGCGCAAACGCCATTGTTGTTGATCGGGGTGGTGGTGGTAGTAGTGAGCAGCAGCAAAGAGGTAGCGAGCAGAGAAAGAGTTGGGCACAGAGGGGGCTGGCGGCAGACGCTGACGTCCGTTGCGCCGTGAACAGGATCCTAGGTGAGAAACGCGGAAGCAATTTTGGCTGGTCATGTTGCTCGGCAGCCACGGCACGCCCAGTGGAAAGCCTCCCCCTGCCTGGCAGAGAGGCAGAGTGGCAATGCAATTGCGAACAGGTTGCATGCATTTCATTTCATCACTGCCCTCTGCTTCGTCCTCGCCTGTAGTCAGAACAAAGGTACTGGGAGGCCAATGCGTGCATTCATGCATCAGATGCTGTGACCTATGTTGTAGCTGCAGCGATCTGCCCGCTCTACTCGTCTCTCATAACACTCTACGATTACAGCAGCTCGCGACCCGTCATCTGCTCCGAGGCCCGCAGCGTCGCGAGGCGCTCCGCCAGCGCGACTACTTCGCCCGCCTGCCCGCGCACGACCTCGTCCACGTCCGTGAGCGCAACGTACCGGAGCACCGTGCGCGCGCGGTCCAGGACGGCGGGGCTGATAACTCCAGCAGGTGTCTTCGCCCTGGCAGAAATCCCCACGTTGCGCTCTCCCGGGAGGCGCATCTTGAACTCTGTGGTGCCGTCACCCTGCCTCTCAGTCGCAGCCTCAATGAGGGACGCGAGAAGCAGTCCGAGAAAGACGATCGCCGCGCGGCGGAGCGCGGGGTGCTTGCTGTCCTGCGCCGTTGGCTCCTCGTCCACGATGCGCGGCTTAGCGGCCTGTACCGCCTGTTCATCCTCTTCTTCCGGCTCAGGCTCCTCGTCGTCAATGAGCACGACCTTCGGCTTGGCCTTGGGCTTTTGCTCTTCCTCCTCCTTGACGGTTTCGTCTTTCGGGACAGTGACGGTCTCGACCTGCACGAGGTCGATCGCGGCGCTTGTCAGCTCGTCCGACCACGGCAGGAGCGAGAGGTGATCCACCTCCGCGCATGTGGAGAGCAGCGAGAGCGCCGAAGTGCGCAGGATAGTAGGCAGGCGGGCGTCGGGGAACGTTGCCAGGAGTGTGGGCACAACAATACCGGCTGCTGTCAGCTGAAGCCTTCGGATCTTAACCTCACCATTAGCGCTGAACGCCTTGCCAGCACGCTTGATAACCATGCCGAGCGCTTCGCCAACGCGCAGTGCCCGGTCGAGCTGGTGTCCTGAAAATTCGGTGGCGGAGCGGTACTCGCGGACGAGCGTGCGGAAGATCTCCTTACCCAGCGCGTCCGCCATGGCAGCGAGGCCCTTGACGGCGTTCAGGTAGATATAGCTGTCCTTGTCGAGGATGCTCTTCATGTACACGTCGACGATGGACGGCGTGAGCGCAGGGTCGTAGTCCTTTGACAATACCAGGTCGCGGAGCAGCACCAGACCGTGCGCGCGCACGGGGAGGATAGAGTCTGAGACGAGTTTGAGTGCGCGACGGTAGGTGGCAACTGCGGCTGACACCTGGCCGTCCTCGGAGGTCAGAGAGGCTGAGCGGCGGAGAAGAAGGACAAGCGACGCCTCGCGGGCCAGTCCGCGTACGGCAGAAGATGGCGAATGTGTCAGGGCATCGAGGTGATCGCTGATCGGGTGAAGGATCGCGGCTGACGCGTGATTCAGCTTCTCATTTGCTGCCGGTTAGCTTTAAGATGTGGTAAGCCCCAAGCTCACCCTCCAAAGAAGCCAGCAAGAGTGAGATGGCAGTCTCCACCATGCCCAGCTTCTCCACGCCCTCTTCCGTAAGCTCTGGTAGCTCTTCGTCGCCGTCGACATCCATCTCCTCAATGAGGGGGCCCTTGGGCTTCGGTTCTTCGTCGATAATCTCAATAAGCGGCTTCTTGCCCTTGCCCTTGGTGTCAGAGAGTGAACTTGCCGCCGCCGCATCTGCGGCTGCCGCAGCCTTCTTGTTGGCGAGAGCCTGCGCCGCGTCTCCGAGCACGCCCTCGACGAAGCTGAGCACATGTTCGGGGTTGGTCAGCAGTTTGTCGCCCATCGAGTCCATCATCGCGAGAGTGAGGCGCAGGAAGAGGAGAGACCTGGTGTCAGTCCACTTGATAGAGGGGGGAACGTACGAAACGGGGTCGTCGTCGGCATTGACGCGCACCCGCCACTCGTTGAGAACCTTGAGGAACACCTCGCTGGAGATGTCTGCGCGGTCAAACGCCTTGAGCAGCGCCGCGAGCGTCGCGGGACCTGGTGCAAGATCAAACTGGTCAAGCATGTCCATGTCCGGTTCATCGCTCATGCGAGTCGCCATGTCGAAGTTGGCGGCAGGTGCATCGGGGCTGGGGTCAGTTGGGTGACGATATCGCCATAACTCACTATCCAAAGACAAGCTCGGCACCGGCGGCCACCTGACGCCAGAATATCTCCTGCCCGTCCTCGTGAGGCGGCCATCCACGGCCACCCTTGATGATCTTCCACGCGCCCGCAACGCCCTTTTCCGCTTCAACGACCTTGCCCCAGCTCAGCAGCAAGCTCTCCACCGCGACCTGCAGGCTCGAGGCCTGGGGGCGCTTCTCGATCGACTTTGGCTGCACCGACGCGCGCAGGCGGACGTGAAGCGCGAAGAGGGGAGGGAGGATGGGGTGGATGAGAAAGTCGACAAACTCAGGGGATGGCGGGGCGTGAGTGATGAGTTCAGACAAGGTCTCGACGACCTTCTGCACGGCATCGGCAGTCTGGAGAACGCCGGGGTGCACGTTTGTTGGAAGGAATACTGCGTGCAGCTTGTCCTGCAACCACGCGGCCGCAATGGGAGAGGTGGACCACAGGCGGTAGACGACATACACTGCCGTGTGGGTGTAGATGACGGGGTGCGACGAGGACTCGGGCGTGATCAGGCCAAAGAGCGTAGAGAGCAGCTGGGGAATGTAGAACTGTGGGTCAGCAGGTGAGCTACATCGGACCCAGCCGCACCTACCTCCGGGGTGACATTCTTCGGAATGCGGCATAGCACACCGGCAATCTGGTCAAGTTTGGGACCGTCAATACCCTCTGGGCCGAGCATGTTGGACGCCTCGCCGAACACGTTCTCCATGACGGCGATGACTCCACCGGGGCGTTGAACCTGACCACTCATGAGCACGCCGATAGCTGCGTCAATGTATTTCGGCCATGCCTTGATCCAGCCGCGCGGTGGCTTTGTCCTTCCTGACTCGAGTAGCTTGAGGGCGGTGCCGAGGGACGCAAGCACCTGGGTGGTGGGGAGGTTGGCGAAGGTGCTGAGGAGCAGCGAACGCAGGGCTGCGAATGTTGTTGGCGGCGCAGTCGGCGTCCATCCCACGGCAATGGTGCCGAGGACAATAGGTGTCAGGTGAGAGGTCACGACAGTCTGAGTGATGGACGTGGGCGGGAGCGGCGCACGGGAGGTGTTGCTGCTGCTGCTGGCGCCGGCTGGAGGCTGGGGCGTTTCGATCAGGTTGATGACCGAGGAGAGCACCTCGAACAGCTGAGGGTTGACCGGCGCGCGTCTGGGGAGACCAGCGACGTAGGCCGATACAAGAGTAAGAAGCGCCGATGACACGACATGCGCGAGCATGAGGCGGACCAAGCGAAGGTCTGACGTACCGAGCAGGACTTTGGCATCAGTGATGGACGATTGCCAGTCAGTAACGTACAGTCCTTTGCATCGGCACCGTCACGGTATTCGACGGGCCAGAACTCTTTGCTCAAGAACGCCTGCATTGCATTGATGATATCGAGGCAGCGGAGGCCGACAAGGAGGACGAGTTCGTCGCGGCGTTGCTTTGACGGCGGGGTTGCGTCATCACCAATCTGCTCGAGCTCGTCGTCCTCTGTCCATCTTGGGCGCTGCCTCCATTCTGGGAGGAGCGCTGAGGACTGGGTGAGGCGCTGGAGGATGTCCGGAGGGGATGATGGAAGGGGAGCTGGTGGCTGCAAGAGGGCGTTGCCCGCCTTGAGGAGTTGCTTTAGTGATGGCGGCGGCGATGGCGGCGGTGGGGACGACATTGCCTTTAGTGCTATCGGACATGAGCGAACACGAAAGAAATCAGCGGAAATCGCAAGTCAAAAGAGCGGTGGGCAGCCCCGGCCGGCCAACGGAGACGGAATCAATTTCCCCACCCCAGCCCCCCACAGGAGGCAGGCCGCCGCTGTTACCCGGTGTAGCCGAAAGACGTCCACCCACCACCGCTTGAGCCGTGCTTGATAACTCGGCACCACCCGCTCTCGTTTGCTCTCTTGCTCTCTCTCCACAACACACTCTCTCTCTCCTTTACTCAACAGCGCATTCACAACCATGAAGCGCTCCACTGACCCCACCACAAAGCCCGACCAGTACGACGTGCTCTACAACGCCGCCGTCCAGTCATTTGTCCGCCGCGACCACGTCAAGACCCAGGCCACCCTCTGCAAGCTCCTCGACCTCACCCAGAAGCTCCCCAAGCAGTCCACTCCTTGGTACGACCTCTCCAGCCCGCAGGATGCTGGAGCCGCCGACTACGGAGGCCTGACCGCCAGCGAGTGGGTCACAAAGACTCTCAAGCTCGCCATCAGCGCCAACGCCTCCATGTACTCGGACCCGCCCAAGAACTATGCCCAGATGCCCCACCTTCTGCCCCCCGCCCCTCCCACCGCCATGCTTGAGCACATTCAGGCTGTGTGTGTCAAGACATACGGTGCCACTGTCCTCCCTCCCCAGCTCCTCTCCACCTTCCTCCTCGCCGCCCTCAAGCTCCGTCCGTCCGAGCCTGCTCTCGCCTTTGCCCACCAGCTGGCCGAGGAGTGGCTGACCGCCCTTCCCGACGCTTTCATCCTCTCCATTGCCAGCGAGACCCGCGGCCCAAACCGCAAGCGTATCGAGCACGCCCGCGAGGGCTACCTGAAGGTCGTCGAGCTGTTTGTCGGCGAGGTCCTCGGCCGCGAAGGCGAGTGGGAGATGGCCCGGGGTCTCCTCGAAGGCGAAATGGTCATGGGCTCCAAGAAGAAGGAGGTGAGTTATTTTCCGTATCAACTTACTAACTCCCTAGGCTCTTTACCGTCATCTGCGCTCTTTGGAGATGAGCCGCGCGTCGCCCGCCAGCTCCGGTGTCCTGCCGTCGCCTGCCAGTTCGGACTCGAGCGTGCCAGCTTCGCCCACTCCCCGCGGCAAGACGCGCTCCCGTATGGACTCGACTGGCTCTAGCTCGTCTGAGGCGACTGCCCGTCCGAACGCGGCCTATGGCGCCGGCATGTCCGGTCGCCTTGCGAGCCGGGCAGTCAAGGGCAAGGGCCGCGCCCCCGAGCCGTCTGAGGACGACTCGACGGTCCAGCCTCCGCAGAGCGAGATCACAGAGGTGCCGAACAAGATCTTTGTCCGCCACCCGTCTGCGGATGCCAACTCCAACGCTGGTCCCTCGTCGCGCCCGTACTCCCCCCCCGCGTCGGCCTTCCATGCTGTCCTCCCTGCCCCGCTCGCCGCCCGCCTCGAGGCCCTCTGGCGCTCCGGATGGTTCGGCCGTATCCTTCTCCCCATGCCCGTCATTATTGTCCTCCTCGTCATTGCCCACCGCCGCCAACGCCTCAACCGCACCCAGACCGTCAGCGTCCGCGAGCGCCTCCGCCGGGCCCGCATGGACGGCATCATGCCCTGGATCCAGTGGTGGCTTCAGTGGTGGGCCGCAAAGGTTGCCGGCGTCTGGAAGCTCGGAACGACCATCACGTACATGTAGGACTGACTGCGATGCGGCCGCTGCGAGGGCTGTAGAATCAAAAGGCATTAGGATGAGATGTTAGCGGAGAAGCATAGCAGAAGACAGATGAGAGAACCAGGACCAGGCTGACTCTACTGACCAGACGGGGCTCCGAGGGGCGTATACCGGCATCCTCCCCAGGGAATAGGTCAACTTGGCGACCTGCGAGCAACATGGGAGCTCCCAGCTATTCATTACTCGCGCTCTTTGTGCGGACATGCGCCGTATCCACTAACACTGACTGGCGTTACAGACTCGGTGTAGGAGCCCGTGTGCCTCACACATGCCTTGTCGCAGCAGTCTTCTGACCGTGCGTCAAGTACAGTATGCCTACGATTGCGGTGCTCACATGATGTACTCGAGCCACCGAGAAGAACGTGGAGTACCTGAATGTTCTGCCGCCCGGAGAGCGCCTGGGCCTGCTGTCTGGACCTGGCCCCTCCCTCGATACACTGCAGTGTGGCCTGGCACGCCTGCACCTGTCCCATGGCCTGCTGTACCCGTCTGGCTGCACGCGCTCGGTATTCAACACCGACCAGCTCTCAGCTACCACACGACCCTTCACTGAGTGCCGACGAGTGGGACCCGTGCAGTTCACTGCCATGTCCCTCAGCCTGTATCTGCCTGGAATGCAACTTGGCCCTTCATACGCGACGCACATGCAGCACACCGCATCCATCGTGCCCAGTGAGGCCAGTACATAGCGTTCCCAGCTTCCAGGTGCCGGCTTTTCAGGATATACCCCATTGCCGGACACGGGACCCTGGCTCCGCCCATTGGTGGCCACGAAAACAATTGGCCGATCCGATGCACGCAGCCGGTCGGACGAGGCAGGACAAGTACACGAAGAAGCAACCCCGTTGCAGCCTCAAACTTCCGCGGAAGACGGGGCTTGCAAGTGGTGGCGGGCCTGCAGGCTGGTGACCCTCTTCACAGGCCTGGCTTGGAAATACCTCTCGGGGGTATATCCTGGTACTGAGGGGATAGTTTGTCGGTCACGGACTATCTCTTCCCTCTCCTTCCAGAGATGGGCTCTGAAGCCTTGCAAGGCGCATGACATGGCTAGACACCGCAGGTCGTCGTCCTGACGCTCCTCGCTAGTCTGTGAGCTTTCAGTTCTACGACTGGCTGCCTCGCTGAGGATGGACATTGTGAGGGGAGATGGCAATGGGGAGGGATAATCGAGAAGAGAGTGTGCGACAGTGAGAGGTGCTGACACTTGAGAGCTGGATGGGGCGAAAGGCGACAACCGCGACAAGCAGCGCGCATGGGGATCGCCACTGTTGACTCCACCCACACAGTCAGCGACACTGACAACGCAGATTGGCCTAGGTTTTCCCTCCCGCCAGCTAGCTCGCTTCAATCCACATCCCTACACAAACTGATCAAGTGCTGATACCCCGATGGAGTGGCCAGTGGTAGCCATGCTCTTTGTTACTTTATCCTTTATGCGATACCACCTCGTTCAAGCCATTCGGCACGTTGACTTTCAGTATCCGGGAAGCTGTAGGCCCACGTTCGGTGACCGACATTGCCATACGACGCCATACGAACTTGGGAACCCCGCCTCACCGTGCGCACCAGCGACGGCTGTCGAGGTGAGCGGGACTACAAGTCGGAAGTCAGACTTCCTGAGACACCAGGATGAACATCGAAACCCAGGGCGAGAAGAGACGCCATTCCATCGACTACCCCGATCAAGTCTTGGGATCCCATCCCTCAGGACGAGACCGTGCTTGACAGTCGTAATGACCTCCTGACCTCCGTCATCTATACTCGCAGAACGAGGCAGTGTAGCCTATTCAGACTGGATTCGCCTGCTAGAACGGCCCTCTCCGCACCTTGGTGCCAAATTCTAGGCCCCTCCAAGTGGCCAGTGCGTCCGGGTGGCTGTCGGGCCGTTGGACCAGACTGCTGCTCACCTTGCGGCTGACACTCCACCCCCTCCAAGTGGCGCACCTTCTGGGTCCAGTGGAGGAGGGGTCTTTATTCTTTCCAAGGTAGTGCTAGCTGCGGAAGACGTCATGTGCATTGTTTCGAAGGCAACGCTCCTAACTGTTCCAGGTATCCGGCCCGACTTGGTGCCCGAACACGGCGCGGTCAACAACACCTTGTCGGGTTACGACGGTCTCTCGGCAACTTAAGATGGCGAGTGAGAGGACCTAACGAACTGACAAGTACAAATAGAGCTGCTGGAGACTAAACCCCACCACATCCCAGTTAACCCACTCTCCTTCCTCTCATACACACTTTTTAGCAGCACATAGCATGAAGTTCGCACTCGCTTTCAGCGCCCTGGTGGCGCTCACACACAACGTTGTCTCGGCTGTCGGCGTCGTTGGTGCCGCAGAGGGCTTCGCCAAGGGAGTCACTGGCGGCGGGTCCGCCACTCCCGTCTACCCTTCAACCAACGCCGAGCTCGTAAAGTACCTTGGTGACTCGTCTCCTCGCGTTATCGTCCTCACCAAGACGTTCGACTTTACCGGCTCGGAGGGCTACAAGACCGAGACCGGCTGCGCTCCCTGGGGCACCGGTAGCGGCTGCCAGCAGGCCATCAACCTGTTCAACTGGTGCTCGGCGTCCTACCAGAAGGTCTCTGTCACTTATGACACGACCCCGATCCTCCCCATCACCGTAAAGTCGAACAAGTCGCTGATCGGCGTCGGCTCCTCGGGTGTCATCAAGGGCAAGGGCCTCCGCATGGTCTCTGGAGCCAAGAACATTATCATCCAGAACATCAAGATCACGGGCCTCAACCCCCAGTACGTCTGGGGCGGCGACGCCATCAGCCTCTCGGGCACCGACCTCATCTGGATCGACCACGTGACGACCTCGCTCATCGGCCGCCAGCACATTGTCCTCGGCAACGACGCCAACACCCGTGTCACCATCTCCAATTCGTTTATCGACGGCCGCACCTCGTGGTCCCCTTCGTGCGACGGCTTCCACTACTGGGCGTTGTTTTTCAATGGAGCAAACGACGTGAGCTACATGAAATCACGTGTAGCTAACCCCAGCTCGTCACCTTCAAGAACAACTACATCTTCCACACCAATGGCCGCTCGCCCAAGGTCGGTGGCAACACGCTCCTGCATGCTGTCAACAACTACTGGTACGACAACAACCAGGTGAGCTAGATTTTCAAGGTGTTTAGCTAACCCCAGCACGCCTTTGAGATTCTCTCTGGCGGCAACGTGCTCGCCGAGGGCAACATCTTCCAGAACGTGGCCAATCCCATCGAGGCCGGCGCGACAGGCAAGCTCTTCACCGGCGGCGCGACCCAGGCGGGCGGCGCGTGTGAGAAGTACATTGGCCGCGCATGCATGGCAAACGGCTTTGGCTCCTCGGGCGCCTTCAAGGGCGTCGACACCAGCTTCTTCCCCAACTTTGTCGGCAAGAACATTGCCTCGGCCACCACCGGCGAGGTCGCCAAGAGGGTCATCAACACTGCCGGCCAGGGAAAGATCTGAATAGTCACATTAGTGGGGTCTGTAGAGCACCGTTCGCCTGTCATTCTGCTTGGCGATGACAGCGTGGTATTCTCAGAAGGTGGCGAATGCTATTCGTATGGTTGAAACAAAATGCGCTGCTTCAAACGGCCCGATTAGATTAGAGTGGGTGCGGATGCGCCAGGTGTTCTCTTCAACGTTACCTTGAATCCATACCGAGCGACGTGCCTGCCGGTGGCGGAAATACTCCAGCGTTGTGGGCGGTGGTCCCGAGAGGCGCGTGAGGCACTTGTCGAATGCACGGATGCGCCATGTGACATGTTGTGCAGTGCGGGGAGTGGCTTGGGCCAGATAGGACGGGGGTACAACGGCAAAGGCCAGCGGCATGGGGGCACGACGTAGAGCACTTTGCTGGCGTTACCGTTGAGTTGCAAGCTGTGATCATACGAAAAACGCCATAAAGGCTCGACCCACGCACCCTCTTTCTTCATCAATCCAACATGTCCGCCCCTTCGTCCATCCTATCCTCCACCACCGCTGCCGCTTCGTCGTCGGTGTCCGGCGCCAACAACACTGTCTCCAACAACACATACAGCCTCTGTGAGCCGGCTCCCTCGTATCCTCCTGACCAGTAAGACAACCTGACCTGGATTGGTCCCTCGGTCATATCCGGCCCTGTCGGCGTCAATCTCACTTCGAATGGAGGGATCAACTCGACCTCGCCATACGACAAGAACTGGAAATGCGCGGGCAATGTATTCAATGTCACGTCTATGTGCTGTGTCAGCCTGAATGGCACAACCTCCAGCTACATGGCCAAGCCATGCACAGGCCAGTGCTGTGACCTCTTTGCGCAGGGCGAGGGCAACTGCCCCACTACCGACTACGCCGTTACATTCTGCATCCTGCCCGCCAGCCAAGACCCCACGAAACCGTTCACCACGTGCTACGGCCGTGCACTCCAGAACATCCGCATGGTCGGAGGAGGTACGTCGATGTGCCAGCCTCCTTCCAGCGCTGGTCAGCGCCTCGGCCCCACCACGCGGGGCGTCGCGGCGGCCGTCGCGATTGGACTCCTCCTCGCTTTCTCCAGCTAGTCTGCTGGTCGCGGTATGCCTCCTACGGGACTCTGCACCTGCTCCAGTATCGCTGTGGGAACCACATAAACGCCCTAGCACCCCGAATCCGCAGTTCCATTCCTTAGAAACCAAACACTGTAAAAGTGTCAATGCAGTTAATGAGTCCGCGCGCACCGTGCGAGTTCATCAAGATTGCCGAGGGTGGCGAGTCGGACTACCTGGGCAGCACGCACTGCACCAGATTTTCACGGCACAGGACAGGTTAACGAAGCACCTCGCGCGGAGGTGCCGGCATGCGCGCACCTACTTCGGCTGTTCATCCGCGGTGGAACACCCTGGTGCAGTGTGGTCCGTGGCCCAAGTTGGCTGGGCTGCAAGGCCGGCGGAATCAGTGGTCGAACAGTGCAGAGGCGCAGCCAGATTCCGCCGAAGCCTCCGGCGATCGACCAGCCGACCACGCGACGCCGGGTATCGGCCCGCTTCACCGGAGCTGCAGCGCGGGGGCTCTCTGCGCCTGTATGGTTAACACGCCGCAGCCCCGAGACCTGGGCATCACCAGATCCGCCAGTCTCTGAGTTGTCGTGCGTCCTGGAGGCGAGGAGACTGTGACTGCCGGACATTAAGGTCGGTGGCACGAGTGCTCATGTATGGCATGAACGCCCCACACCTCGGTCCTGGATCCTGGTGTTGTGCGTTGCGTGCTCCGCTTCATTTCGCGGCCTGCGGAGGCCGTTCTGCCGTTATGCTGTCGGCCCACGAGTCAGCTGTTAGTACCGCGACGCCGCTGCCAACGTGTAGCCGCGCGCGTGGTTAGCGGTCCAGCAACGCCCGTCGCTGGTCTCGTATCTCATGCATGCAACAGAAGGAGGCCAGTATACTTTTACAGCACGCGCTTGACCTCGAACCAGCTCTTGAGGTAGTGGATGTTCCAGCCGCAGACGGCGAGGAGGATGATGATCTGGGCAATGGCCCACCACTTGACACGCGAGTTCTGTCTGTCAGCTATTGCAGATAGGCCAGTCACCACACAGCTGCACTTACGGTCGACTCGCAGGTATTCCGGTGGACGCGCTCGCGGACGACGAGGTAGGACTGCTCGTCCTTGACGAGCTGGAGGCCCGAGGCGAGGTCGCGGATCTCCTGCTCGACAGGGGCGGTGTGGTCGTCGTCGCCGAGGTAGAGGACACCGTGGACATTGAAGCTGAGAGTTAGACGACGCAGATCAGCCAACCTCACCTGACAGTCTTGCGCGAGTACGAGCTGATCTCGTTGCTGAAGCAGTAGGTGTAGCGGCCCTGCACCTGGGCGGTGAGCGAGTAGGTTCCCTGCGACTCCTTGATGAGGCGGTAGATGGTGCTGCCGGCGGGGTTGGTCACGTAGAAGTCAATGTCGAGCTGGCCGCCTGATGTGCTGCCTCCAACCTCGAAGGTGACGGTCATCTGCACATGTTAGCTGTGAGTCTATTCCGCCCGCCAGCTGCTTGACACCGACCTGGTCCTCGGGGTTGAGGTTCTCGTAGAAGCATTGCTTGGTGTTGGGGTCAACCTCTATCCTGTGGGCAAGGACGGCGGAGAGCCAGGCGAAGGCGAAGACGAGGAGGGAGACCCAGCTGCGCATTGTGGTGGCTGTATGTGGTCGTGAGTGGTCGTGACAAGGAGTGTGGGTGGAGTGGAGTGGGTTGTTCCAGTCCGTGGTCAGAGCAATGTTGATATCAGGCCAGAGGCTGGCTGGTGTTGATTTGTGGTTGCGTCGACGTCGCGGTCATGCATCGCGACAAGCGGTGGTCATGATCGCCTAGCGTGCCACGCGAAACGTGGAACATACACAGATCGGCGCGCCTATTACCTAATAACCACGTGGGTTTTTAGGCCTGTGAACGACTTCATTACGTATTCTTGTGGGTCTGACAGAGGTTGCTGTCAGGTTGTGTGGTGGTGGCGTCAACCGCGTTGGAAGCGTCTCGTCTTCCAGGGTGAGTGCGTGCTGGCTGGCTGCCTGCTGCCTGGCTGGAGCTCTGACTTTCTTCACCCACCCACCCACCACCCACCCTGCATGCTTCGCCTCGCCCTCTCGTACACTCTGACCTCTCCTTTCTAGACTTTCTTAGATTCACTTCTCTCACCCCTCTCCCAAAAACATCACCACCACCACCACCACCCCAGTGAGCACACATACACCATCTGCACAACACCCCCCACACCGAAACTCCAGCTGACTAAATTTCGCAGCTATCCACAATGGCCGACACCGAGACCAAGCCCGTAAGTCTTGCCCCCCGCCAGCTGGCCCGATCGTGCGATGTCTGCCCCCACTTTGCTAACCTTCCAGGTCGAGAACGTCGAGGAGTCCCACGACCCCCAGTTCGAGCCCATCGTCCGCCTTACCGAGCAGGTCGAGGCCAAGACCGCCGAGGAGGACGAGGAGGCCATCTTCAAGATGTGCGTACAACCCACCAAGCCAATCGCGAGCGAGTACCTTTGCGTTACAGGCAGGGCGGGGACCCAACAGCAACAGAACAGCACAGTCGAGAGCTGCGCCAGTGGCCAAACCGTCGTGCTCATTCCAGGCCCCGAGTGACGGGTGCTCGTGCGTCCCCAGACCGCCGAGAACCGAGCACAATCTTTGGACACTGCGCGTGTACGCCAGTGTGTGCGCCAGCGTCAGGAGGCCAGGGAATGTCCTCGGCTGATTCTGTTTCTGGCTGTCATTGTGTCTGGCTGCTCGCCTGCTACCAACTGGTCAACGTTCCGGTTGCATGCTTGCACGCCCAACCTCGACCGCTGCTGACAACACAGGCGCGCCAAGCTCTTCCGCTTCCACAAGGACGACATGGAGTGGAAGGAGCGCGGAACCGGTGACATCCGTCTCCTCGAGCACAAGGAGACCAAGAAGGTCCGCCTTGTCATGCGCCGGGATAAGACTCTCAAGGTCTGCGCCAACCACATCGGTGCGTACTAGACGAGCCTGCAACGTCATTGCATTGCTGATATGCGTAGTCAACTCGGACATGACCCTCTCGCCCAACGTCGGTTCGGACCGCTCGTGGGTCTGGAACGTCGCCGCCGACTTCTCGGAGGGCGAGCCCTCGGCCGAGACCCTCGCTATCCGCTTCGCCAACGCTGAGAGTAGGTTACGGCGGAACAACGGCCAACTGACGCACAGACGCCAACCTCTTCAAGGAGGCTTTCGACAAGGCTAAGGAGGCCAACTCCAAGTCTGCCCCCGCTGCTGAGACCGCTGAGGAGAAGGCCGAGGCCAAGGAGGAGACCAAGGAGGAGGCCAAGGAGGAGCCTAAGGAGGAGGCCAAGGAGGAGGCGTGAGTGCCCTGCGCAACTGGCCGGCAGCAACTAACACCAGCAGCAAGGAGGAGGCCAAGGCCGAGTAGACAGGGGGGCTCATAGTCATCATGGAGATGTAACTCGCCGTCCACGATTATGCTTATTATGCTGACGTTCATTCGGCGTGCTGGTGCAGGTCGATCCTCGAGCCCTTTTGCGGAACGCACTGACTACAGATGGTGCTCTCACGTGATTCTGTTCCTCGCAGCCGGACCTGGTCTCCTGTTGTCGCTCCGGCATGCACATCCTGGTTTAATTCTGCAATCAGAAATTGCCACCATATGCGAACAGCATCGGACTCTGTGGCGATTTGCATCACTCGATACGGTAGGCCATCTCACCACCGTACTGCTCACCGTCCTCGACCTCATCCAGGCGTCCCAGACTGTACGAGGAGCGCCTGATACAGCTTCGACGCACCTCGCGCCGGCGTTTAATATACCCCGCCACCCACGCTTCACCACTGATGCAGTCGAGGTGGAACACGCGCAGCTTGGGCGCGAGCTGCAGGATAAACCCCGGATCGCTGACCGCTGTGCCCCTCCTCCCGTCCTCCTCGCTCTTCGCGTACAGGTCGGCCAGATGGCGCATGGGCAGCTTGCCAGTGTCATCCGCGCCGTCCAACGTCTCGTACATGAGTCCCTCTACGTACGCGCAGAGCGGAGGGAGTAGCCATTCCGGGGTCCCAAACTGGTGGTGCCGGGACACGTCGTAGTGCCAGTCGCGGTCGCGGAGGAGGACAAGCTCGAACGGGACGGTCGGCTCCTCGCGGGTGTCGAATCGTGCCTCCCATCTGGCAGAACGCACTCCCAGCCCCCGCGCAGCTGGCGGTACGCGCCCCATGTCCTCCAGCCCAGGTCGAGCGAGAGGCGCCGCTGGTCGCTCGCCACTGCTGTCCCGTTGATTTCAGGCTCGTTGCTGTTTACCCGAAAGCCGAACGGCGCGAGCGCGGCTACCGCGGCGTCAAAGTCGTGTACGAGAATGTTAAAGTCGAGAGAGGAGAGATGGCCGAACCGGTAGTACTGCTCAACGTCGTCCATCCAGACTACGAACGGGACGCGTTTGCTGTCGAGAATGCGGCACACGAGGTAGCGATAGGGACACGAGTTGAAGAACTCGTGGTTGCGAGATAGCGGAGCGGCCGGCGTCGGCGTCGGCGGTGCCTCCACCAGCGGCTTTTTCTCCCGTTGGGATCCCGGCTGCAGGCAGAATAGGCTTTTCCAGATCATTGCGACAAGTTTATTGGGAGGTGGTGACGATGAAGAAGAGTATGAATAAGGGGAGACAACAGTCAACCCGAGGTAACGCTCAACCTGCCGGCCTGAAACAATCAAAGTAACAGATACGACCCCCCCC